>BGPR01001513.1:0-91504 GCA_013235015.1 Araneus ventricosus
GAAAAGATGACAAGCGGAAAAATGTCAGTTTAATTATTGATTAAAATAAATTAATTTTAAAAGAATTTTCTCCAAGTATTTAATTGAAATATTTCCCGTATGGCTGATATGGAGAAATTTTTCGTTGCAGAACAATAATTAATTTATTTTAAAGATTATATTGGGTCTACGTTAAAAAATGTAGGAAAAAACTTCAAAAATTTATATATACTCTTAAGTTACTTGCTTTAGGTTTTTTAAAAATAGAACGAATTACATTATACATTTATTGCGTTTCATAGGCTGGGACGAAAAGCAAAAGAATTACAGAAAATATAGGCTTCATTAAAAATGAAAATGTTTTGCAGTTTTTCACTTAATTTGTTGAAAAAAATGAACTCACCCAAGATAAGCAATACGATTTTGTCGTTGTGACATATTTTAGACAACGAGTTTCGAAGCTTCATATAACAGAATTTCCAGTGATAAGAATATCCTCATGGTTGAAAATAATTGAGTACTTCTTATTAATGAATTCTTTGATAGCTTCATCGGTGTTGTATCAAAATTTCTAAAACAATTTTCCATATTTATTTCTTTTTTGTGTGAACGAACATTCATTCTTTTCTCTTATGCTTCACAAGGCTTAACAATCATTAAAATTCTCTCTTACTTATCTAGCACAAACTCACTTGGTCAATTCTTGAATATTCCAAAATTTGTAATAGTGCCATTCATATGTTAATAAATTTAGATGAAAACAATAACAATGTAAATCGTTTGCAATGCACTAATTTATATCATACACACGAATAAATAAATCGTTTGCAATAAGTACGCAATAAAAGCCCCATAAAATTCGTTTGCATTCCCATACAATCTTATATAAATAAATTGATAATTAATGCAATCTTTTACATTTGGATTAGATAAGGAATTAAATAATTTAAAATTTACTACTGACGACTTTTCATCGTCGTTCCATGAAAATTCACAGTTTAATTCCATTAATACTGCATTTACTTAATATTTCACGTTTGAAGTAAGGATTTTACTTATTTGATGGAATTTAAAAATTTGAGAGTTTTATTTTCAACATTGAACATAAAACTTGAAATGCTCAAATTTTCAATTAAAAAGATTAATTAATGTTCTCATTACCATATATAAACAAGATTAAAGAAAGAGTTGTTAAGAAATTTAACTTTATTACTCAAGAGATAAAATGCTATGTTAGCATTTCCTTCATGTTAGAGCTTTTATATTTAAACAACACAATACTAGAAAAAATTCAGAAAATTCAGATTCAATGATATTGAAAGTCAATGGACAATTTTTTATTCATATCTATTCTTCATTCAAAAATGAAATTAAGGTTCTTTTAGGAACGCTATTAATTAATTACATGACATTATCGTTTCTTCAGAAAATTGGTCCGAATTTGCATCTTGTTTCTGAATTTAACTCTTCATTTGGATTGCTTTTTTTAAAAAAAAAACCTGATGGGCAAAAAGAAAAAAACTGTGTCATAAAAAAAATTATGAAATTTCATTATTTTTTATAAACTACATTATGTACATATGGGTTTTATCAGTAAAGAAATTAGCTGAATTATAAAAATGCTTCAGAAATTAGAGTAAAATTTGTTTAT
The DNA here is from genome assembly GCA_013235015.1 of Araneus ventricosus. Classification (NCBI taxonomy): domain Eukaryota; kingdom Metazoa; phylum Arthropoda; class Arachnida; order Araneae; family Araneidae; genus Araneus; species Araneus ventricosus. Next base: position 1,631 of record BGPR01001513.1, read on the forward strand.
AAAAATATCTCTTCATTTTAAATTTTAGCGTTACAAATATATTTTGAATTATATTTAAGAAACTCTCGCTATTATTTTGCTAACGTTTTTATTTAGTTTGTTGAAAGCTGAAAACTGAGAAAGAAAAAAATGTTTAAAATTCTCATTATAGTACAGTATCGCTCTTCTTTTGTATATTGAGTAATGCTATCTGCATCCGGTGAGTTAAATTTTCCGCTTTTTAAATTATTATACACGTCATAATTTTTTAAAAATTCGATTCATTATATTAAATTTCTACCAATATTTGAAACTATTTTTTGTTTGTTTGAGCTTAGTTGGCCTGAATAAAAACTTCTTAAACAAAATGACAAACTTTGCAAATATAAGTTTTTTTTTTTTTTTGGAAAACTGAACTATTTACATTGTGAAGAATCTGTTTTGTGTTCCTAATTTGCTAGGTAACTTAAAATATTTCGATATTTTTTAATGATTTTCATGGTGATATTTTGAATAATTTTTCTTATAGCATTGTCACAAATAATAACGGCAACTTTCGAAGTAGATATAATCAGAAAGAGTTTAAACAAGAAAAAAAAATGGAGAAAGATTTCGTTTTTCAAAAACTGTAAAAACTGCTATAATGTTAATAAGCAAGCTAACGATTTATTTATATAAAGAATGTCATACTTCGGTTTATGTGAGAGTAGAAGTGTCATCTTCAAATATATTTGAGATAGAACTATCTAGATAATATAAAGCATTTGTGGAACTTTAACGGAAAATAAGGAAATGTAAAAAATTATAAAACACGGCTTAGATTTTCTAAATTTTTTCATTGCGTTTCAAAATTAATACGTAATATTTAATGCAGTTAACTCACTTGATTTCACAATCGCATGACAAACGACATGTCATCTAGCATCCAACTCCTCATTGTCATTCTCTGTGTTGTGATTTCACATCCTTTTTCTTTCTTCAAGATACGCAGTGGATTCAAAAATTAAATCAGGAAGGCACAAATTGACACCATTTCGCAATTAAAAACCGTCAGCAGTCATTTTCAACTTTGATTTTCGGGTGTAAATATTCTTTTGTTTCATGAACAATTTGATTTTTTGCAACTTTAATGTCACTTATTTGAATACACCAATTCAAAAAATGTGCTTGAAGAATTTTTGAAAGAGATTTTTGAAGGATTTTTCATATATATAATAAAATATTTAAATAGATTACTATTTTTAAGGACCACAAGCGAAAAATAAAATGAGTTGTTTCGTACTTTGTAGCAAATAATGATAGCTGACTTATTTGAAAACATGACTCTTTTCAAAACAGAGCAAAATAATCTATAATTTAAAATAATTGGCGAAATCAAAGGACGAATCTCCCAGAAACTACTAGACCTATTTCGACAATTTTTATTTCATATGAAACTTATTGCCCTTAGATATGTCATAAAGGTCCCCCTTCCCCACTACCACTCTTGATTTTCGAGAGAATTCACAAAATCACTACACTGTACATTCTCTATAGGAAAGTAACGGGACCGATTACGCCAATTTTTTCGCTACTTTGCAAGCATAGCTAACAAATATGAATGCCTCACGTTTATTGTGCAAATTTAAAATAGTATTTTTAATCTGTATGCGCTTTGATTAACATGGCGCCTCAAGAATATTGTAAAACAACCTATTGCAGGGAATGGAAACTGTTTATTTAAAGAGATATCTTACAGTATTTATTAAACTTTTATGCAGAAATTCGCTCAAAAATGGTGCCAATATTAGAACTCTAATGGGGTTTTCGTATTATAGCTGGTTCCACTTATCTACATGCAATTTAAAACTGAAAAATGAAGTGGTTGGGCAGGGTCGGCTCCAAAGTATTCGTCGTCCTGTTCAAAATTATTGTGGCGTCTCCCCTTATATATTGGTACATGTGCTAAAAGATTTAAATATAATTATTAACTATACTTATTAACTATAATTATTAACCTTAATAATTAAGATTTAACTGTAGTAGATGATTTAATTATAGCAAAAGAATTAAAATAGACTAAAGATTTACTTTGCTTCCTATTGTGTTGCAGTAGGTAGCCATATAATGAGCACGAATTGTCAAATTTATGATTAGGAATTGGCGCCCTTTGCCGCGGCACAGGCTGAACATCCATGGAGCTGACCCTGGGTTGGGAGCCTAGAAGCTGTGGGGTGGTGGAGCATGTCGGATGCTGCTAGTACTTGTTTAAACTAGATCTCATATTTTTATTTACTGTATAGAAAACTGATTTTTCTGACATTTAAAAGTAAGTTTCTGGAAATATAAGTTGAGCTGAAGCTCATGAAAGTAACCACATATTTTTTTCCCCTTTTGAATCAGCACATTACCAAAATAAGTAGCACGTCCTGAGAAGACAGAAAAAATAAGTGTATAGAATTTATACAAATTCTTTCTGTTTTTAAATTGCTACTATAAGATAGAGGACACAAAGAATATTTAGAAGGAATATGAAATATGAGTAAAATTTCATTTTTCTCTTTTGTGTCTTCGTGTATAACTTCTTGCCTAAGTTAGAGAAATCCTGAAAATAATTTCACGTAAAAAATCAACGATAACTTACTTATGACTGCTCTTGTTGAAAATATAACGGAAAAAATCTTTATAAAAAGAAAAAACGAAATCGCCATGGAATTTCTCCAAAAATTACTTAAATACATCTGAAACGTCGTGTAAATTTTACGCATAACTTTGGTATTTTATTCCCAAAGCCCAAAGTACGATATATCTGTACTTCAAGCCAAATAAATGAATTGTTAGTCAAATAATTCAGTATAAAAAAAGGAATTAACTCACTCAATAAATAAAATTTAAAGCTTTGCATTTTGCTTGTTTTAATTGTACTTGAAACGTGTTTTTTTTCGAATTCATATTTTTGAATTAAAAAATAAGTGTAGTGAGCTAACATAGTTTGAAAATGATTTATTGAATTTGAAATTTATTTTATTTACATTTTTATTTACTTAATTTTTCTTTTAAGAAAGCTTTTATTGAATTATGCATGAATACGCTTCTGGTGGCTCCGCTCAAAGAAAAGAGAAAACTTTGCTCAAAAGGAGGAAAAAAAAGCCCACTCTGCTGAAAGAAAAGAACAAAATGTCTGTATTCCTTTCTGAAAAGGGGTTATGCAATGCAGTTTTTATGCTTCCTGATTTGGTGGTTGCAGACTTTTCTTCGGTGAGGTTTGTTATTCGTGTGTACGCCAGTACTTCTCTCAATAACATTGGTCTACAACCAAAAAACTTCAGAAACCAATGTGACAGTATATTACTAATTCGAGGGTGTTGAACAAGAGTCTAACAATGAAAATTGCAATTCAGCTCTAGTTTACAAAACTTCAAAGATAAATGTTCTCTATCTACATATAATCCTATGCTTTTTATTTTGCTTTTTTATTTATATGTTTGTGATATTTATGGCACTTAATTTGATTTCTTTTTGCTCCTATCCGTAAGTCATTATGTCAGTCAAGGAATTCTCCGACCTGCCTCTTATAGTTTGGACGGAAACCATACGATTCCATTACCAATCAGAGACTGCATCATTCTGCTCTAATCGCCGCAGTTCTTTCTGTGAAATGCGTCATTACATTATTCACTTGCGAAAGGTTTGCTTGTATTGCTTTCTCTAGTTTATGAGTAAGTGAATGCTAAGGTATACCCACTCGAAAGTGGGTGAATAATATTGACAATTTTCGTTAAATTTGTGGAGAATTTGGGTTTCCTCAGCAGAAACGAAATATCACTCCACGTGTAAGAACCATTTACAAATTGTAATTGTAAGCTTGCTGATCAGCATAAAGCATGGGCCCCACGCATTTGTTTCAACCATAGTGTTACTACTCTTCGTCGGTGTCTGACAGGAAAGAAATGCTCCCTGAAATTTGGTGATTAAAAATATATTTTTTTCATTCTATCATTGTATTTTCCTTTGATAACTGTGATTTTATAAGCGAAGGACATTGCTGGTATGGAGAGACGCTACCAAGGGAAATAGAGCCCGTCGATGTTAGCAGACAACTGTTGGAATGTCACGCGTGAAACACTGTAAATTCACAGAAAAGAAAGCAATAAAGAAACGTCTTACATGCAACTGATGTCCAGTTTACATTTTGTACTATTGTTTTTCATAATAAAAAAAATATATCTACAGTTCCTGTGCTGCAATAGCCTGCATTACATCATATGTATGTATACAGTTTTATTTTAATAATAGTTAATATATATGGGAAACCTGAACCAATCCAAGTTTTTCATTGTTATTTTCGAACTCAGCACGTCAGAATCATTAGGAATTTGCATACTTTGCTTCTGAAGTAAACAAAACACTGAAATTTGTAGACCAGTGTTAATCAGCAGCTACTGAAATTCGTGCTATAAACGATAGAACACAGACTATTGGAGAGCCTCTCGTGCTGCTTGTAGACCCCACTATAGGGTCACATACATTAATTTTGAAGTCGCGAAAACACAGATAATGAGTACTTATATCAGAGGGAAAAAGAAAAAAAATCAGTTTCTTCAATATATATTAGCAAATGAAAGTAATTCACAGAAGTACACAAATTTAAAACATTCCATTAAAGTTTTCAACTAAACATATTTAACTGTGCTAACTATTAAATGCTTTCATTCAATGATTGGATCAAAAAATATTTCTGAATCCGAAAGAGGATATTAAGTGAAAAAAAGTTTAAGAAACCCTGGACTAGTGTAAAGCAAACTGTTATTAGGAAGGTATCAATGCATTCGAAGAAGAAAAAGGGAAAATATATAATTTTAAAAGGATATGGGAAATAAAATCTCAATAGTTCGGTATATTGTGTAGATAGATAAAATCAAATATAAAAAGGTATAAAAGTTATTTTTCATTAAATGGCAGCACTTACTGGTCATCTATATTTCATGAGAGAGCAAATTATTTTGGTATTTTGTTTTCTGCCTTTTCTCTTCATGTATTGTTATTTTTTAATTTACTGTGTTATTATTATTTCAAATTTTCTTAAAGCTAAAGGACTCCAGGCGGACTGACCACCTGGTTGATCTCTTCGCCGCGGTTTGCCACTCGACTTTGTTATAAATTTCCCGAATGCTTTGGCAGGGAGGGGATAAATAAACTTTTGCGGATATTTCACGAGAGAGGGAGAGAGAAAATCGTTCTTATTATCGAGAAATACTTTTTAAAAAACTGTCTTTCTCTTGCAATAAAAAAAAGCAACCACAGATTATTTCTATTTCCATTACTTGAATAGAAGAGAGTGAAGACTATCCTAGGTTCTATCTGTTTCTGTTGCTTGCACTGAGCGTTCAAAATTTCATGGATTAACCAAAAATTATCTCACATTCGGAGTACTGACAAATTAAATGCATTATTGTTTTAAAATTTGGAAATTCACTGGTTCATATAAAATAATTAAATAATATAAATTTTTAACTGTCTTTAATTTTTTAACTATTTATTTTGTCAGGGCTAACATTGCAAATAAAGGAAGCAAATGCTTTTCAGGAAGAAATAGAAAGAAAAAAAAAACCAAAAAAACTTTTAGATCAATTATTAATTTTTTTAATTTCCACCAACCACATTATTGCGTAATAATATATTTTGAAAATATAGTATCCTATCACAATATATCCGCTTGATTGAATGTTGCGGCAATATATGTGTATTTTTTCTGCATACGAATTGCTTAAACAAGACATCATAGCAATTACGAATATCTCTCCTAAAAAAGATCCATTTTCTTCTATGATATACTTTCACTTAATGATATATTATTTGTTTCATTAATTAAGATCACAATATGCTTCTTTGTTTTTCCCATATTCCAAACAATTATCCAAAAAATTGTGATTTTTAAATTGTTTATTTTTGGCGCATGCTTCTTATTTTTATTCTTTCAACCAGAAATTTAAAACAAATGACAAAAAAAGTTTAATATCGGGGAGAGTTGGCGAATTTGGACTGGCGCCTAAACCGGACCGATATCATAGCTTCAGTTCTATTAAATATCCAGGCTGTAAAATAGGCAAATTATGTTGTAACGGTGCATATGAACGATGAAATCATCTTTAAAAGAAATCGCTACGTGGCAACAGTTAAGAACAAGTGTTTAGATTTAGATATCATCAATTAAATGTTTTAATTAAGACTAATAACCCTTACACGGTTATAAAATAAGTTTCAAAATATTTTATTTTATTCCCAGATAGGAAACTTGTTTGGCTACAACTTGCGACAATAATTTTATTAAAATAGTTTAAAGATAAGGCTAGGTGAATTATTTTTTGTGTTTTTTTTTAAAACTTGCTTAGATTGAATCACAAATCGGACAAGGATTGATGTCCGGATTACGATTGACTTAAATAGTCCGATTAAATTCAAAGATAGTTTTCAACTATAGAAATCCGAACTACTCAATAGATTTTGCTCGAATTTTGTTCACAAGTACTATGAAGGAGTAAGTAAGTTTCGTGATATTTAATTAAATAATTAATCTTTTATTAATTAAAAATTATGCTTGCGTATAAGAGAAAGATTATTTTATCATATGTATTTGAATAAAAATATTACGTATATTTTATATCATTTTATTTATTTGCGAATGATTTATCATTCACAATACTTAATTAAATTTTATATAATTCTTTAAAAATTATTAATAACATGAAAGGTAAGCAATTGGTTTTGTCTCGTTTTGTACAGTATTAATTTCAGGAAACTCGAATTTAAAATCGTTTAGTATTCTCAGTTTATTTAAAATTGCAATGTCCCATTTTAATTAGGAAAATAAGGTTGCCAGAACAGTAAGAGGATTTTTTGGTATATAATTATTTTTTTATATAACAGAATTTTTTTACATGAAAGTATATATATATATTTGAAAGAATCAGTGTTTTCCCAGCACAAGTTGCAGAAGATATCAAAACTTTTATATTTTACTTGAACTAATGCTTCATCCCTGAAGGGCATTATTTATTGGCACCTTCGTTTTCATTTACATTTGCTCTTTCAGTTTATATATCTATCTATATATATATATATATATATATATATATATATATATATATAATATCAAATCAGACAGCAGAGGAAAGATATTTCTCATCCAAGCGGCTCAGATATATCCAAATAGTTAAGTCTAAAACCATTTTAAAGAAAATTATTTTAGATATTTGATTTTAAAATCATTAGGGAAACGATATTTCAATTTACAGGAAGCTAAGTTACATCGTATCTTCTCGAGCTTGCGATATATTCAGTACATAGATGCACTTCAAAATCCCAAAAGCTGCCATTTCCAGTTATCTTTCTGTTTACAGTAAGTTGCAACAGTACATATCGTGTATTTTTTTTGTTATGTAATGACAAATTATACGTTCCATAGTTGGATTTTTTGCATCCCCTATGCAATTTTTTATATACGGTGATAAATATGGTGTTGATGAAAATATATACAAATCAGGAAACTGGTAATTTCGGTACCAAGTTGGTCAGTCAGGGTGGAATTCAGTCAGCAAATCCAAGGACCCTGTAATGTAGTGGCAGATCCCAAGTGAATTTTGGGCTGGTGTTTCACTGGCGGTCTAACCACTGCAAGTAGAAGTTCAGACTCTCCATTCTCCTTTCTGCCATCCTCAAATTCAAAATTCAGACAGGGATTTTAAGACTGCAGGAAAGTAAAATGTGAGAGGAAGGACTTCTCCGTTTCTCCAGCCGTTTATCTATTTTCCTCGACGGCGTCAAGCCGTCATTATGGAGGCATCGGTGTTACTCTTACATGTAGCTTACTTGTTTCCTCCACTCTGCGTCTATCTTGTTTTCATACATTGGGAGGGCTGATTCTCAGATTCGATGGCTAGTATCTTTTGGAAGGTTTGAGGATGGATAGGACTTCTGGATACGTTAATTTCCATTTATATTATAATTGTTTTCCACTGCCAGATTTATTTTATACACGCTATCTCGTGACCTCTTTGAATTAATTGAAGAGGAAAGAATGGAGGAAGTTTCTAGGAGGTGCCATTTTTTTTTCTTCTTGTGAATCAGAACGCTTCTTAATATTTAGCCGTCTTTTGATGCCAATTTCATATCACATTGGATTGAAGAAAGAACTGCATGGAATTAGATAGGGATAATAGCCTTTGTTGCTTTAAGTCCCCCCCCAAGTAAAATCGATAAAGGCCGATTAGGCCAGAAGGCGCACTTATTTTATGACAAGTGTGGCGTATTGACATGAATATAAATAATATTTTCAAATCAAATAATCAGAAGAAAAGAATAAATGGTTGGAAAAATCTGCAGAACAAACTATGAAACTTCCCTTTAGCTGAATTCAATGACATTTATATTCAACCTATTTATGTAGCATAATATATATCTTAAAGTTCAGTATTTAATCTGTATAATTAAATAAGAATAATGAATTAAAGCACATAATTAAAGATAAAGTGCAAATTTAAAATAAATGATAACTACTATGAATAATTGAATTTTTTTAATGTGAGATCTAAAACTTTTACAGTTCAAAATTCATTGCACTAATTCATGTTTGAGAAAACATAAGAACAGTTAAAGTTTAACAATCTTATCGTAAAGATTATTGTGGAAGAAAATATCTAAAAACTTCTTCCAGGATGTCAACCACTGGATTTGCCAAATTTGTTCAATGTAATGTACAAGAAAGAGAGATAATTATAATTGCTAAACTGAACATAATTTATAAAGATTCTCAAACTGTTTCTGGATTTTTATTTTTGATTGTTGCGAAGAGATTGATACTGCAATACAATCGCCATATTCTGAAGATCAAGATAAGAATAAATAAAGAGATTAATGTATTTTTCTATATGAAATAAAAGCGTCGAAAGTCATTTTATGAGTAGCGGAGTCAATAAGTCATAGGCTGCACAACCAGCTTAAGACGATGTGAATTAGATAAATGCAAGCGTTATATTTTTCTACTTGATGTGACGCACATTCCCCTGAGTGAGATAATGGATTCTTAAAAAGATAAATCTATGCTGTAATCACATGTACAAGTGAGTCATTGAATTGACTCCATTAGATACAGCTGCGCAGTTACATTTATCTAATTGACCTTTATCGTTATATTGGTCCATCAATCTTATAATTCAAGGTGAATTCTCAACTAATTTTGCACAGCAGTAAAACAAATTCAAGATTATATATTATCTTGCAATAGATTCCGAGATTACCCTTTTGCCGATTTACACTGTAGAAAGAGGCAATGAGTCATACGACTTTATCATCGCAAAGATTGGTCTCCATTATTTTAATTTCAAGGTAATTTCCTAATAATTTCGCACAGCAAAATAAATTCAAGATTTAGCCATATACTATGTACCAATGGATTCCAGATTTCCACTTTTTGGCCAATTTGCACCGAAGAAAGGGGTGTCGATGAAGTAGTCATATGAGCGCATTTCCGGAGTTCTTGTATATGATATCGTTCAGATAAACATAAACATCTGCCTTCCTCTTCACTTCTTTGAGAAATAACTCCTGCCGGCGACATGCGATAAAGCACGGGTTCTGCAACTGTTGCATTTGCGTTTTTGCAAGTTATTGAGTAAATTATACATACGAGCGCAGTTTATCCAATGACAATAGAATTATGTATGCGTAACCACATTACTGTATCATATAATGAAACTGCAAAATTACAAAGCTAAAAAACAGCAATCAAACTAAAGTGTGAGAAAAGGCAATTTTGATCCACTTTCATAAGATTTACAATTATATGCTTATGTGAAAATGCTATACAAAAAGAATCAGTCAGGAGGAACCATATTTTCTTAGTCTAATCAATTCATTTTCTTGCTGAATTACTTGTGGATGTCTAGCTCTATATCAATTATTCTAATATCCGTGAGAACAGAAATGCTTTCATTTTTAAAGTTGCGTACGCCTTTGCTTTTAAAAAATTCTAATTAATTAATTTTTCCACATCCAGTGATTGTGTTCAAAAAGAAGATATTAGGTGAATAAAGATTAAGATTTTACAATGTACTGATTTCAGATAGGAATGGACAAGATTATTTTCTAAAACAATGTATTATTACTAGGCTGATGCTGATACCTGCGATTTGTCCTGTATTGGATATTTTTATATAGAAATATTTTATGAACAAACCTTTCCAGCAGCCGATACCATAAAACATTGTTAGAGAGGTATGCTTGAACATATTTTCAAAAATTAATTAAAATTAAACAGAATGTTGCATAGAAATGAAAGTAGTATAATTGAAAAGCTAATTTTTTGACTTTAAGAAGATGTTAAAATGGCTTCTGTGCAACAATATGTTCCGAAGTTATTGCGGAAAAACTTTTAAAAAGTTTAATTTAAAATTTTTAATTAATTAAAATTTCGAAACATCCTTTCTTAGTGAGCATTTACTATACAAGAAGTAATGACCTGCCAAATTTCATGGTTGGGAGATGAATGATTAGTAAATGAGTAACTTTCTCTTTTACATACGTATATAGATTGGCTGACATACCCGGCGTTGCTCTGGATGAAAATATTTTCATGCCTTTTCTTAGTAAAAAATTAACTATTTAATTAATTGTCACGAAATCCTATTTATTCTTCATTATTTATGAGTAAAATTTTAAGTATTTGAAATATAACAAAGAATGGAATTGCCACATATTAAATCACCTGTTGAAGGCTATGTGGTGTAACCGTCACATGCGAAAAAGTAAAAATATATTAAAAAATATCAGCCCTCGACGGAAATCCAATGCTCACGTAAATAAGCGCATATTTAAAAAATATCTATTTATGATGTTTTAATGTAGAAATATTTTTATGTAAAATATTATAATACACATATCCTCCTTAACTTTATTTTAGTTATAATGAGGATATCAGTTACACCAAACGATTTTTAAATCTCACAGGTTCTCCAAAATTTGCAGATTATAACAAACTTCTTATAAATACCGCCGAAAGCTAAATTTTTAATGATTTTAACTAAAGTTATTAATAATTTTTAAAGAATGTTATAAAATTTTTAAACGATGCGAGTGGTATGTCGGAGACAAATAAATGAATGATTTAAAATATCTATAATATTTTCATTTAATAGGAATGTGGAATTGATGATAAAATAATCTTTTCTTTGCCCAGAATCATACTTTTTAATTTATAAAAAGTTAATTATTTCATGAATTCTCAAGAAACCGTCAATAAAACCTTCTTTATGCTTCATAGCATTTGTGAGCAAAATTTGATGCATTTAGTAGTTTGGTCAAACTATTTAAGAATTTCACCTTTAGATTATTCTAAGCATGTAATTACAAGAAATGCAATTTTTGATGATATAATCATTTTGAAATAATTTGAAATAAACAACCTGGTGCAGTTTTGCAATCAGAAAACATGAAATTCCTGAAAAAATTCTATTGTTATATATTTCTAAAACTACAAATTTCATTACAAGTAGTTTGTTGTATAGAAGATTGTTGTTGATTCAGTTTTGCATTGAAATACGCACACTTAGCTGCAGAGAACTCGAAATCCATAAAATGGTAGTTTCAATTAGTTTTTAGATTTTGATAAGACACCAAAATTTTATAATTTTAACAAAATTATATACAATAACGCAAATTTATACATCGTTCACATTCATACCTCGTTCCATCATAGTCCCGATTCATTCGTTACCATTACAATGATAAAGAACATATTTCGTTTATACGATGGGAATCTTCGGTTATACGTTTTAACCTTTCTTAATTTCGCAAATTTTCGGAATTTGGATTAGTAACATTAAATTTGTAATAATCAAAGTTATTTATTAATATTTCGATTATGCTTCTTTTAATTTATACGTCATTTTACGTCAGTTCCTTGAAAGACGTATTAACGGTGCTTAATAATTTGCATAATTTATTTTTAAAATTACATGCCGTTTTTAGCATAGCTAACGAAAGTTTTTATTAGTGGCATTTAAATTGATTATTTCTACTTACTAAAAAGACTAACTCATTTGCATTGAATTAAATATGATTAGATCTGCGAATATAAATGTTAATTTAATTAGAATTATGACATTGAAAGCTTAAGAGCAGAATTCATGTAGATAGAATTCAAATAAGTTATCATCTCATTCATTTGGCGATAAATATATCATTATAAAGCAACATAATATAAAAGTGAAAGAAAGTTATAAATGGAGGAAAATCAAATAAAGGATAATAAAGCATATCTAAAGGAAACCTGTAGCTACAATAATTGAAGTATATTAAAAAATTAATTAATTCATTATAAGGAGAAAAATGAATAATAATACTATTACTAAGAGTAAAGCATATATAAGTGGGGAAAGATAAGAAAATCGAACAGCAATTAAAATAAAAATGTATTAACTGCTAGCTGTTTTCTGTAGTAATGAAATTTAAATATGCATTGCACTATAAATAAATAAATTAAAATCAAAGAATAAAATTAAAATAAAATAAAAAGGGTAAGACATAAAGAGTTTAAAGCTAAGCAAAGTGAAAATAATAGATCAAAATAATCGAAAAAGTTCGGCTTTTTTCAGATGAGAACCAATTTACGAGCTTTAAATTTTTTTGCGTTTGTAAAGAAAATTCTGTTATGTAGTCAAAAAAGAAAATGCGAAATGTTTTAAAAATGCTGTTTTATTAAAACTTAAGTATTACATTTCTTTTTTTCCTGTGACATAAGAAGAAACGAGTCGTTTTAACTCTTCTTTTAGTTTGTAATTATCTTTTGTATCTATTCTTTAACACTTGCATTAATCTTTACCAGTTTTGAATTTCATCATTAGGATTATGCTTCACATGTGTCAGATATATGTACTGGCTAGGTTGGGAAGCGCCAACACCATAGCAATTGTAAATTCCAATAGCATTACATTAAAGTTGGATAAATTCTGAAAAGAATGATACCAAATATGCATACGTAAGATTTAAAATATGGTTCTTAGGGTTAAAGTACGAATTAATGGGTTTCATAGAAACTTGATCGATTTCGACTTATATTTTTATATATAACTAGCAGTACGCGCAAGCCATTTCCCGTGGAATCAGGAATTCAACAAAATGGAAAAAAAACCTCCCACAATGACATGAAAAAGTTCTGAAAACAAAACAAAAGATATACATTATCGATTTTCCTTCTTATTTTTCTTCGCGATAATGACATTTCAACTGTAGAAAAATAATACATAGTACGTTAATCCGAAACAATATTAAAAAATTCCAACGTGAAAATGATACAGCAACGTGATACAGCAAGTAAAATATGCGAGACTTAAACACGTTAAGACACTGCCGAACGCACGGCGTTGCCTGTCGAATTGGGACTTCAACAAAATGAAAGAAAAAAAAATCAAAGCAAAAGATACACATTATTTGATTTTCCTGTTTATTTTTTTCCGGCGCTACAGTACAGAGTACGTTAATCCAAAACTATTACAAAATTGTAACATGAAAATGATTATTATACAGCAAGCAAAATATAAAATAGAATCCGAAATTAATAATCGAAGTCATTCATTCAGTGGAAGGTTATGACGTATCATGCGATCTGCACCGTCAGCCAATCAAATTGCCAGCAACGTTCCGAAGCAGTGCCGCGCGAGGAAACTCGATAGAGGAAAAATATCTTTGAAATGACACGGGAAAAATTAATTTAAAAAAACGGGAAAAGATATTTTAACCATTCTTGTTTTAAATCCGACAGAACCGTTGTAGTTATAAACTGAACAAAATTGAAAATGATAGTGTTATTAGATCGTTGGATGCAGCAAATTTACAAAAATAAAATTTAGATGGCAAAACTTGCTATTTTTTAAAAAATTCTCAAAATTCAGTAAATTACGTTAGACGTTCAAAACAAACTTCATTAGAACGAAAATTGTTTGTTCTATCCGATGGTGCATGGATTGTTTTTCAACGATCATCAGGAAAGATACTACGGCCATAAACGTGCCAAAAGTGACCCAAAACAACACAAAACATTAAATTAAAAATTTTCTAGATTAAATTTTAAAATTCCGGCTTCGAGGTGTATTCACTATATTACGACTACCTGTGTGCCAAATTTCATGGCTGTAAGTGCGATAGATTCGTCTGGACATCGCAGAGACACACACACACAAACATTGCCTTTTATAAGTATAGAAGAGTACATATTGTCAATGTGCTAACTTATTCCCGTCTATGTTACAAATTACTTTGAATTTTTATTGTTTTATACTACAAACATTTGTATGTTCCTGAGGGTTTACCTTCACCTCATTAATGATTTCGTCTTGAAGTTTCTGTTAAAGTTAATTTCTAACCGTAGTTAACCACACACGCTAACACCTCAAATAAAATTTATCTATTTCAACTAAATTGCTAGACATTTTCATATCATGCAAATTTATTTTTCGATGCAGTAGTTAATCAACTAGTATGACTTATTATGAATCATAATTTATCATATTTCACAAAGAGATAAATCAGTAAATGTCCCTTTCCAGATTTAAAATGAGAAATATGAATTGTTTCATTTCGACATATAAAGCAAAAATTTCGTGTAGTACTTTACTTAATGTTAAGTTCCAGTAAATTTTATAATCGCTAACAAAAGGTTTAAACAATAAAACGTTATTATATAACTTTTCACCTGTCTGAATTCGAGATACGCAAATGTTTAGTTTCAATCTATAATATTGAATGCAGTGCCATGGAACTTTTTTAATGGTGATTCTATCATTGGGATCTATCAATGGTTTGGATTGACATGGCATCATATAATACATATCTATCCACGCCATTACAGTCAATTGAAGAGGTGAGTGGATGAAGGGAGTATGTAATAGCAAGTGTGTTCTGAGATATTTAGCCTTTAAGTTGTCATTGTGGTACTTTTTTTGTTAATATTTTTTTAAGTTCTTAGTAAAATATACTATTCCTATAAGTGGTAAAAATTTAATTCAGTATGAATTTTGTTTCAATATCAGTTTAAAAAGTAAAAATGAAATATATATTTTACATACCATCTTCGTCCACTCACAAAGTTTGTTATTTTTTTTATCATTTTATGAAATATATGGGGTTATGACCATGCAATAAAAAAAATTATTGTTTTATATAAGTATTGTTTGTGTACATTGGAAAGTAATTTTATTCTATTATATCATATCAAAATAGCATATGTAGAAAATTCTTCTTATTTTAATAAAAGTAACTGTTTGTATTATACAAGAAGCTTTCAATAAAATTATTGTTCATATTATCTCATTAACCCGATTTTCATGCAAAACCTGCTCAAAGAACCACTTGTGTTGGTCTGGAATGAAGCACAGCTGTTTCATAAGGTTTTCAATTTTTTCCTTAGACAGTCTGCCAGTTTTCCTGAAGAGTCTTAGGATGTCGAAGTCATCGGAAAGAGAAAATTTCTTTTTCAAATATTTATGAATATTTACCTCTCTAAAGGGAGTATAGGGATGAAAGTTCTCTTTGAAAAGGTATGACCCAAAAGTGTCCACACGAATGCATTTAATTCCATCTCTGAAATGTACTTTTTCATCCAGGAGATCTATTTATCTGCTAAAAAGTTTCATCTTTTGGAGGAGATCCTCAGTATCTCTGAAACGGTGTTCCATATCAATAAAAAATATATTTTACTAGAAGAGGCAATGATTTCACGATATTGTTGAGGAGTACAAATACTCTGGTGTTTCCTTAACTGTTTCTCTATTCGGCCAAAATCCCGATCCGAATCCAAGTAAGAGTGGCCTACATCTGGGAAATTGCAATCGATTGTCTTAAATGGACCTTTTTGTACAAGATATCGATACAAACAAATCATCAAAAAAATTTATTTTGGCCTGAGCAGGAGTATGTCCAAATTATTAAGTGGTAGAAGGACGTTTGTGGTATTTTACATTACATTACATACCTCCTTTATCCACTGGAGATATATTTAGTAAAATTAAATGACTAAAGGAAGAAGGAGGTATGTGGTATTTTATGTTGCATACATCCTTCTTCTATCAGAAATATACTTTGTTGTTGTCACATGCCTCTTTCATTACACTAGCATACAGCTTAAAATTGCTCCTAGAGAGTTGCTGCAAGTACCGAAAAACAGGCCAACACATACCTCCTTCATCCCTTACAATAACTCAATTTGAACAAAAATGTTACATACCCCCTTCAATACTTCCACGTGATACTTATCAAATGCGCTATGCCAATTTAATTTTGAAATCCCTTACAAACCTTGCAGAAAGTGAAAGGACCTAACTTAACAGCACATCGCAAGATAACGAGCAGTTGGAAAGCAGAATTAGTTTACTTTAGTTATAATCATGTCACGCTTTGAAGCAATACAAGGGCTGTTTGGGGACGGACCTTGTAATTTTGAATCATGGTCTTGTTTATGTTTACCACATGACAGTGGCGAATACAGGGGGGGGGCTATCGGGCTACAGGCCCCCCCCCAGAGCCAAGCCAAAATTCTTGATTTTATTTAACATCATTACAACTGTTTTTTCTTAATTTCCCTCTTTTTAAAAAATAATAAAAAACATTTCAACATTACTTTCTGGCTTGGCAGATCGAAAATTTTCCTAATCTTGTAGTCATTCCACTCGTACTTATAGCTTTGACATGGTCGAAGACATTTTTTGGCTAGTTATTTCATTGTAATTTTTATTAAATTTTCGAAAGTATTGTATTGGTTTTTTTTTATTCTTATTGTCCGGTGAGTAAAGTCTGTAAAGTTAAAGTGTTTTGGTTTACTTTAGCCTTGAGGTTTGACATTCATCACGACAATAAAAGTTTTTAAGATATCAGCCCCCTCCCCCCCCCCCAGACCCGAATCCTAGATTCGTCACTGCCACATGACCATGCCGTCGGATGAATTGATCCCTTTAAAGTGAATAAGCCATGATTTTTCGAGCAATCCGAGACTTCGCTGAAATCTCTTCTGAGCGCAATGAGTGTTCCACTCTTGAAAAAATGAAATTATTAAAAAGGTTTATTCTATAGCAAAAATGAGCTTTCAGGACCCAGCCTGCACGAAAGTAGTGGCCTGGGAAGGAAAAAACACTTTAAAAACTTCCCATAAGCTTTTATTTACGCATAATCAACAAAAAACTTGTTTTCCTTCTTGTATTAAAGCATTTTCTACTATTATTTATTCTCCGTCCTCCACTCCTATTTGGAGTGTAGGTTGACTGGTGGCTATCAGATTTTCCTATGGGGCACAAGGCACGACCGCGTAGCCCCTCCATTTCGCGACCTTAATCACGACCGCAAAAACATAATCCGTAGTCCGCGAGTTCGCTTCTAGGCTGTGATACGGCTTGTCAATTAAGATTTTAAGACCGCCAATTCAACCCCACCTTAAAAGGGCGCTTTCATCGACACTGGTTTTCGTTTAGGTACACGGCAGCCTTAAGTGTCACAGCTGTTGCCAGTGGCGGATTTTGACAATATGAGGCACGAGGCACAAAATTATTTTGAGGCCCCCTCCATAACCAAGATAATTTTTCAAAAAAAAAAATATCTTATCCAGTTTGAGCTCTGCAAAGTAAATCATTAAAATCGTTTCCATCGTTCCCTTTTCTAAAAAGTTATATTGTTAAAAAATGAAAATGTGAATCGTAAAATGAAGCAATGACTTTCAAATATAATATAACTAATTAAAAGTAGAGATGGGTGACAGAATAATGTGAACACTTTTGAATTTGCACATTTTTTTCAAATATCTCCCGAAAGGCTAAAAAGAAGGATCCTAAAACTTTGACCATGTAAAGAAGAGGCTTCAACTCACAGTTTACAGGGAAGATTTGGTCACAATGGCATTTAGGGGACTGACCAGAAATTGTTAAAAAAATGATTCAGGACTCACCCCATTTTACAGAAAGCTGATAATGAGTTGCAACTTTCACCAAACTGTTTCGCTTGATAAGCGCAACATTTACATGCATTATTGTAAAAAAAGCACGAATATTCAGGAAGCTATAAAGGTTTTCTTTAAAAAGTCCCAAATTTTCCCGCAAGTTTTTTGCTTATAACATATAGAGTTTTCAGCAAAATTATAAGAAACTTACAGAATTCATGACAATATGTTAGCGAAGTATTGTAATAAAATTTGAAGTAAATACTTTGAATGTTAGAGGAGTTATGAGTTTTGTAGTAAACAATTTTTTACTGCGCAACTGCGAAATTCCTATTTTTTCTTTCATACTTCAAAGCCAGATATATAGGGCAGCTTATATAAAAATTCCAGTTGAATGCCATTAAGATTCAAGAAGATATCTGCATTGCAACGATATGAATTTTATTAAAATTCTAAGAGAAGCTAAATGATGAGGGTTTTCTACAAATGATATATATTTAAATTTGAATCTTCGAATAGGTCGAGGGACTGCAATCTAAGTAATTTAATTTATAGTATCATGGGTATTCAGGATATTCAACTTTCATAAATTTATTACTGTTAGAATCCTAATTTGCCATACAAGCTGTTCTGAAGTTACAAAAATGACAACCTGAAATAGCTAAATATTTAAATGTGGATCACATTCAAGAGAGTTGGTGTTAGTATTTTGCAAAATAAAAACGCAAAATCAATTTAGTAAGTAATTTTTTTTAAACGTAGTAAAAAAAAAAAATAACTATTTTAAGCCAGAACTGTTGAGTCAGACAGCTAACCGTGAAAACAAACTCGGACCACACTGAATCTGCAAGCGAATTTGAAATCATGAAAAAACTCGAGAATGACGTCTTGAAATTTAAGCGATACTTGATTTTAATTTAAATTGATTTGAGTACTGGTTCTTAAATTAAATGAAAGCACTAAATTAAATTACCTTGATAATAATGCGAGAAAAAAGTATTACGATGCGTCTGGCCCAAAGTGAGGCCCCTAGCAGTTAGTTACCAACTTTGCCCCTGCCAGTTCTACACCTGTGAAATCAATTTAAGACTATCGCGTCTTGGGTACAATGGACGCATCATCAAAGGAATTCGTCTCTGCATATCTCGTTTTCTATAGAGCACATTCCTGTGTGACAAGCAGGTTAATTTATCAATAATGACACATTAGTCACATAGGCTTAATTCCCCGCAACGTTTCGTTTGAGTGTTTTCATCTACCTATTAATTTTTTTTAAAGCAAAGAGGGAGAAACTTTTCAGTGAGAGAGAATTATACTATAAACAAGGCTAAATGTTGTAAATTTACTGTCTGCTTAGCACTGTAATGTTTCTCGCAAAGATTTTGAGGCCTCCTAGAGTTTTCGAGGCAAGAGGCGGCTCTCTAACGACCTGTGGGAAATCCGCTACACGGTCTGTTGGTAGTTCATGAGGTTTATGCTTGCAGACTCATAAATTGTCAGTATCAAAATACCAAAAATGATGTGCAGAGCAGTGGCGGACTGGGTCTGAAAATAATGATTAAGCGTCAGAGCAGTAGCCTAATCATCTACCGTGTCATCTTTCAATATACCTTCATTATATTTTAAATTTATTTCTAATATAATAAATAAATCAATAAAAAATAATTAATAAATTAATATATTATATTAAATAATAATAATTAATTATGATAATAATTTAATTTAATTTAACTCTTCCTAATTTAAAATGTATTATATTTATTACTTAATTATAGTATTACATGTATTATATTATATTATTGGAAATAAGAAATACCACATATATAATGCAGTTTATGCTTTGAATATTAAACAATTTTGGTAGTTGTATTAGAATACTGTATTGGAACTATATTTTAATTTTTCAGAATTTTTTTTAACCAAACTGAAATCAATTGAAATTATTTATCTAATCTTAATCTTTTTTTTTAAAAAAATATTTTACGCAAAGGTTAAACAACTCAAATTACAGAAGTGTGTTTATTACATGTGGTCCATTTACATTGCAAGTCAGACACTTATGAGTTACTAGATGACTGTCTACCACATCAATAAAATCTGCATCCAATAATCTCAATCCATTTGAAAAGAGGATATAGGTTTCCGTTCTCCTAGACAATGAATTTCTTATATGAGTCAAATATTTGATCGCATCTCAGTAGCGATCTTTATCTGAAATTCCAATCATCATTGCATTATTCCTCACTCAAAAAATGATTCAAACTCCATAAAGATAAAGTTCTTTAAATTTAACTTAATATTTTCACAAGGACTATTAGATACAACTGTGACAGGGAAACGAAATTTCTAGGAAAGCTTTGTAAAAACAAGCATTATGGTCGGTATACATAGAAACCACCTCAAATAAAATTAGAACTGTTAGCTAAATTAATATAAAAAATATGAAGAGAAAGGATCATGAATAATTAAATATTTCTTAGTAATTAAACGTTATTATTACATTGAGCATGAATGCCTCACGTGTTTGCATGAAGAATATTTCCAAAATTCACAAAGTAGACAAATGTGTTGTTTAAAATCCTGATAAGAAAATAAATAGATGGCAACCAAAGCGATGAAATTGTGACAATATATTATTTTTAAAGATGCACCAGGAATCTTCGTTATAACCAAATCTAACACATGATTGTTGCATAACATAATTTAATCTAAAAGAATAAATTCTCTCCTCAGGTTAATGTCACTTTCACGTTTGAAATAACACAAAATATGATTAAAGATATTTCATTTTAAATTCAGAAGTTAGATTTTTCGTATACGGTTTTAAAGACAATGAAAGAAAAATGCCATCCGTTAGTAGGGGAATCCATTGTAAGAGATACAGAAAGAAAATTTTGGGATTTGGATTTTGAAATTGGAGCAATTTTACAAGTATCTTTTAAGTAATTTGTCTTTAAATTGATATCATTAAAAAGACAATTTTTCAATTTTAAAAGGGTGCAAAATTATTCTTGAAATTATGATTTTAGAAGATATCATGAAAACATCAAAATCTTTTTTTTAATTAACTGAAATTTAAATTAAGTTTGGGATCAAATTTAAAATTGATAGTGATTTTTCTCTTAATATGAAAGAACACATGCTATAATATTAAAGTCGAGTAAAATAGATTTGTGTAGAAGACAAAACATTCATCTTTATAATAGAACTAAAATTTTTAAATTAATCAATTACAAACAAGACAGTAGAAAACAAAGAGATTATAAGTTTTATGTAGAATTGGTATTTAATTGTTTATGAATAAAGATTAACGATATCTTAACAATATGTTATTTATGTTTTGTTTATAATCAATGCTTTGTAAGCAAATACCTACAAAAATAAATGAATGTATGTGTAGATGTTTGCATGCCTTTGACCTTCTAGATCTGTCTGTTTAACCTAGAATTACTATATTTAAAAAGTACATGAGGGTGAGAGAGCACCTCGGAGACATTTCTCTTTTACTCTAGAAGACAGAGGAGTTCGCTTGTCCCTAAGTTTGTTTACAGTAAATGCACAAATAAATAACAAAAAGCGCGTTGTTTAGCCACCTGCAAGGAACCAGATCCTTCCTGAACAAAGGTTAACCCCTCCTTCTTGCCGGAGCCCTCAAGAATGATAAATCATTGGTTATTTCTGTCCTGTCCCAGCCCTGCGAAGATAGTACCCTGTAGTAATGTGTAAAACTATTTGCTATTTTGCTTAGAAAAAGCGAAGAAATTTACTAGAAAAAAGAATTATTTCCTTCCTCTCTGATACACATCCTGAGAGGCCCATTGTCTATAGTTCATAGGGCCCACTTGCCATTGGGCAAGCTGGCACCATCCAGTCCGCCACTGTGCAGAGTATGTCAATTCATGCATCTAATCCTCCAAAAAAATTTAAAATGATCTAATTTCTATATTAACGAATTATTAGACCAAAATTTGGTCTAATAATTCAATATTTCCTATTTAAGCAGTTAGGTAGGGTGGTGCGATGGTGGCAGGTCCTGGAGATTTAAACATCGAGATTCGAGATCCGATTTCAACAAACATCCTCCATGCACGTAGAGCCTGGTATGCGTTAATTTCATTGAGGACAAGCATCCTCCGGCAAGTGTGGATGGGAGAGTAGGGTGTTGCACAGGTGTATATATCGTTGCTAAGACCACACTGAAAATACAGGTCTGTCTCAAAATGGCTGTCGTGTAGCTTCTAAAGGCACAAAAATTCCAACAAATCAAATTAAATAGTTCGTGACTAGTTTATAAATTGCATTATTTCATTGAAGAGTTTTTTTTATACGTTTTTTTACAGAACATATCGTTTAACTATCATTTGCTTTTGCTGACAATATGGAAGAAAAAAATATGCATTTTATATTTTGTTTATTAAGTAAAGTGATCAATTTATTTTTCAATAAAGTTCGTAATTAATTATATTGAGCTGCTAAATATTTTAAGCGTTTTCGACTACAACGCCTTTTTATAGATTTGGTACACAAGGAAACTGGGCTCAAATAACATTTTTTTCTCTGAATAATCTTTTTGTACCTTAAACTGCAATCTTTCTTCTTTTTTTAATTCCTCTAACGGACTCTGTCAAAATGTATTTATCCTAATAATGATATAGTATAACTGGAAAATAGTAATAGAATCAAACTAGAAAATGAAATAACATTTTGAATCACGAATATTTTTTGTCATATTAAATTGACAAATTAAAACGATATCTTGTTAATACAAAGAGCTTCGAAATCAATTTTCTTTGTTGAGTCGCACTTAATTACAGACGATTAACTTCACCGAGGAAACTGTTTAATTAACAGACGTAGTAAGTTGGAAACACTGAATTACCAGTGACCATGCTGAGGTGAATCAGGTTTTTGGGAATTTAAACGTTCATATTTATAGAAATTGGAGTTATTTTTACGTGCGGAAATTTTTAAAAAAATGATGCTGCTCGTTTGCGGATAGATCTATTCTGGAAACGACTTTCCCTTAACAGAAGCATAAAATATATTCTTAAAGAATCTTTTAAGAAGTAATTTCGAGTATGATAATTTTTATTGTGTGTTTGCAATAATAAAACTTAAATAGATTTATTTCCAGTGATATATCGTGGGCAATAAAAACTATCATATACGAAAGAATGAGATTTTCAAATGACAACACTTTCCTTATTTACATATGAGACGCTTTATTTCGCTTAAACAATCAAATACTGGGGATAACGGTCCTTGTTCCTAAAATTCCCTAAACTCGTCGTTCATCGACCATCTCACAAGCAAATTTATCTTTTATTCTTCTTTTTCTTTTTCATTTGTGCCTTTTTTAAAAGCGTTCTGTGTATTATGAAAATCCACTGATATTTTTTAAGGGACGTAAAAAAAAATTATCTTCTAAGCAAGATTGCTATCATTTTTACCATCTCAGCTAAACTTTTTTGGTGATATAACTAAAGTTGACAAAATATTAACAAAGTTAAGATAAAAAGTTATATACTAACTTTTTAATACTCAATTTAATAACAAGACGTGGCCATTTTGATGTGGGTACGCCATTACTTGCTACAAAATCTATATGAAAAACGAAAGCGCAGGGATGAATTTCTGCCCATTCATTTACTTTTTTACTGGTTGAGTCTTATTATCCTACAAGCAGCATAAGAAGATATGAACGGTCATAAAATTCCCCCAAGTAAGAAAGAATGGAGCGTAAAGTAGAGAATAACGATAGAACCACCTCGAGTATTCTGTCTTCAACTATCTCGTATACTTATAAAATGTGACTCGTTTTGTGTTTAGCTTCGTAGTGAAAAGAGCCGAGTACGCATTTAGACTTCTTCCCGATGACTCATTGTATTCGAAATTTCCTACAGATCTGTAAGTTTGATGATAAAAACGCTAACTGAATTTCATCTACTCGTCATTCTGAGATACGGAAACCCTCCGAACTTTTACGCATGCGCCAGTCGGATTTGATTTCTTCAAAATAGAGGTGAAGTGAAAAATGGAGGAGAAGATGATTACATTTTATACTTAGCAGTATACAGAAACCTTTTGTTTTCATTTATTGATTTGTTGAAAAGACTAACTTAAAAAAATACGCCTAATCGGATGAAGGTCACGATCTAGCAAAGAACTACGAAAAAACGCTCATCTTATTCATTGCCTGTCACCCCATTTCGTAGTAAAATCGTCAAAAAGTGCTGGTCTCGGGTTTTTGAAACAAACAGTACTTGTTTATTGTGCTTTTGAGTTATCGTGTTAACTAACACACATACGAACAGACAACCAAACCGACACAATTCTACAATTCTGGTATAAAAATCATTACTGAAATTCACCTATTTGGTTTGTCTTGTTTTTGAGTAATCACCTTCACATACGCACGAATAGATAAGTCGATGCACAGTCAATCGAATTTGGTCCAAAATTTGATATAAGTCTACATTGCTAATAATAAAATCACATACCAAATTTCATAAAAATGGTTTGTTGCGTTTTTGAGTTATTATGTGCACATAACTCCGGGAGACAAATTCTGCAAGAAGTCTGTCTTCCGGACGAATAAAGAGACTGACTTTTGCGGACGGATTTCAGAAAAAAACAAATCGACGATTTTGTCATAAAGACCGCATACCAAATTTCATCCGTTCTAGTTTGTTGAGTTCTCATATAGACAGATTGACAGAATTCCTAAAATCCTTTTTTTCCCTGACTCAGGGAGGTTTACCACTTGTTTATCAAAATCTCGTGGTAGATTTTTTTGTTTGTTTGTTTGTTGATTACTCTTTGTATACTTTGTTTCCAAGAAAATAAAAATGATTGCATCAGTGAATAAATTATAATATTAAATGTCTTTACGGGTGAATGCATCCACGATAGTAAAATATGTGGGTTGGTTTGGACACAGTCCACCTCATTTTTTTGTACTGCAGTTTAAACGCAGTTACAAGTGAATTTTAGAAACCTTTTATAAGTAATCATTTTTCCTGAATTCTAATAACTTATCTTCCACTCTTTTACTTTTAATCAAGACAAATAATTAATGTCATTTTTTTAATGTTTTATACTGTAAAATAAAAAAGTTCGTCATTTGCTGTTGTCATAGATTTATTCAAAGATCTATTTTTCGATAAACATCGATTCAAGCGAAAGGAATAAATTCAATGCAAATTTGATACATTATTTTAAGAAATATCATTTTCTAACTAGATACCAAAAGTGATTTCTTAAAAATGTGGTTTAATAAAAAGATAAGGTTTGATATATATGATTTTAATAACAATACATTATAAAAAAAAAGATTTCTTCCCCTTTTTATGTACATAATACATTATAGTACATTACTTTTAATAGTTTGCATCTTGTTTGTTAAATCCTGTGCTTTGACGCTTCGTGTATTACCGCTAGATTATCATCTAAATAAGTACAACGGAACTTCAACTGCGGATAAATATTAGGCAATAATCTTCTTGAATAAAGCGCTGAAAGTTTCATTTTATATCTAATAATTTCTGCATAAAAATAAGCAAAATATTCTTGCTATTTAAGTAGTGTTTTTCCCCTATAAATTTATATACATTTTTCGTATATAAATTTATAGGTATGATACTCCAGCCATATTTATCCGTGTGATACTCCAAGTAAAACTAAACTCCATTAATGACAATATACTTTCTTCGAGAAAAATAGGTGTATTCCAATAAAATGAAGTTTATTCACTTTTATGCTTAATGTTTTATTAGCAAAATATAATTATTATGTAAGAGTAATTTTTTCCCCTTAAACACGAAATGATTCTGATATTAAAAATTTGTAAAAGCAAACATTTCCTATAAATTCCCAGACATTAAAATTTCTTCTATCACGTAAGTTTCGTCAGTTAATTTTGTAAATTTGGAAGAAATATGTCGTTTTATATTTGCTATATAACTAGCTGCCTGTGATGACAGGTTATTCACTAACAATACTGGATATTTTCTGTTCTAACTTCATTGGCCAGAAGTAAAACTTGATTTCGAATGAAACTTTTTCATGTTCATCTCAACAATGCATTAGTTCGAAACTACAAGCTATAATTAATTTGAATCAGTTTTTTTAGATCCTTCTTGACTGTTCTTGACCTTGTGAATACGTCTATACTTTGTTACGTATTGTTAAAATAAAAAAGATAGTAAACTAAATTAATTTAAAAAAACGAGAGTAACCTCCTCTCGATAATCTCTCTCTCTCTAGATTCTTTACAATGTCAGGTAAAAATTGAATGTACCTGCTTAATATGCAATCAAGCATTTTCGATAAAATAAAGACATTATCTTTCCACTAATAATTTCTCACTTTTTTTCACTTAGCAATTTTGATGTTTATCACCAATAATTTCTGAAATTTTATCCGAAAAAAATATAGGGTAAGGTTTCTATATTTTTAAGGGAAAAAAATCTACAAATCTTTTTTTCCTAAGGAAAAAATCTACAAATTGCAGGTTTTACTAAATAAAGGAGTCAATTTTGCATTATTCACAACTTCTACGAATATTGCATCTATTCATTACAAGAAAGTTCAAAATACACGTACAGTGTCGACTGAAATAAACAAATCTTAACGTAATAACAACGGTACGACTAAAGAAACCGATTCTTAAGTCGTACCATATATGTCCTAAGTCCTTGGAAGCAAATGAAACAACAATACCTTGTAATACTATTCTTTGAGTAAATTATTCGGTTTTGAGTTAATCCTCGGTCAACCCTTTTGGTTTTCCAAATTCATGATGTTTATTTCGTTGTAGGAGGTGACGTCACAGTTTCGGTTTAGGAATATTATACTTTCATTGAAGCCCAAATCACCATTGGGTAAATTTCATAACGCCTCGTCCATATCTTTTTGTCTCCAAGTATTATCGGTACGTTCTGCCACGTTTATGGACCCTACCTAAAAATCAGAAAAAGCACATTTTACATTACATATTAAAAAGAAAAATATTCGCTCTCTTTAGATGTGCAAAATATCCTTAAGGCTTACCTGGTACGATTGAGGTACGACTTAAGCAACGCCACGTGTAACATTTTAAATAGGCATTATAAAAGAATGAATCGAACCAGAGTGCCATACTTACATAAAAACAATTATTCAAATAACACAGAATGATATCCTAAGAAATAACAACATTTTATTGATAATATTTATTGCTTTACGCCTTACGAAATTCGCACGAAAACTATTAGAAAACTACCTAAAACTTATTTTTCTTCAAGATTAGGTTGTAACGCAACGAAGTTCCGTTCTAAATAATGGAATTAGCATCGATTCGACGAAAACACGTCAGAATGGAATAGGTACGACGAGCAAACCTTACCCTATATTATTTTTACGTCGTCTTCAAATTAAAAAAGATCAGTGACGATGATTAAATTACTATGTTATTATTTTGATTTCCACAATTTAAAAAAAATTATTTTAACTAAGATACGGTACCGTGCATATAGATGAATTTATTATTTTTTTTTACTGGACGGAATGACAACAAACATGTTAATAAACGCAATAATTAAAAATACTTAGAACATTTTCTTTGGACATGAGCGGTGGACATGATTGTATTTAAATTAAAGCAATGATCTAAAAAGTTTATAAAATTTTTATTCAACATGAGTGGTGATACGCACGATAAAAAGACATTTGTAAATATGCAAATATATATTTAGATTCATCGCACAGGGAAGCAAACCTATTATATATATATTTAGAAAAATAATCTCTTTCCGTTGATGGATTTGGTCCCAAATTTGATACCTTCGAGGGTTGTGTGTGTTTTGTGGATGGAAAGAATGAACAAGGGGGCTTTTTTAATTAGGTTTATTTACTCAACAGCATGTGTATTTTATTCCTTTTTGTCCTTTTTGTATTGGATTTTTTAATTGACTTGACTATCTATAACCTTGGTACTTTCTGTTGTATAGCTTTTTGCTTACAATATAAATTGCCTTTTTTTTATGTAATCTTATGGGTACCGTACGATGCATCGTTCGTGGGTGCTTGTGCTGTTCCTCCCATTTTGACCATCCGATTCTTGATTTTATCCAATTTACTATATTTTAAATATCTATTGTTTGCTGTGTTGTTTTTGCTGTATGGTGGTGTACAGTATTTTCTGCCCCGTTGGGAGTTGTAGACATGTTTATATTTTTGTGTGCGCTTATTTTTAAAAAATTCTTTTTAATGTAAATTATTGGTTTGTAATCCTTGACCCCAGAGTGGGCTTGTTTGTCAATTAAATAAGTCTTTTTTTTGTTTTTTATCGAAAAAATATCATATTGTCTACCCTTAATACCGCCCATGTTCTGGCGATGCTTGTAAACCTTTGATGTTAAATAAGTTCTGCTTGAGGAGGGCCAGCTGCCTGGGAAGCTTGATTCTCTCCCCGGCGACCTTTAAGGTCTTACACCCTTTCGCGTAGGCTGGTCGCCATGGGATAGGTTCAGGTTCAGGAATGTTTCCCTCCCGAAGAAGCAACATGCACTGTAAAACTTAAGGTTGCGTGGCTTTCCTGGGTATTGAATGAATGAAAAAGCACGCCATCTAACTATACGTTGTCTTACGCTGCCGTAGCATCAAACCCTTTTACGTCCTTAGAAGAAGCGGATTAGATTGCAGAATTGGTGTATCACATAGCAGCATAGTCTTATCATCTCATGATCTTACTCATTTATTTCTATTGATAAATTTATTTCTATTGTATTATTTCAAAATGCTCGCGATTAAAATTCTGTTTTTCGTGTAAAAAAGAACAACATGACAAATGAAATAATTCAAGAAATATAAGTTTAATATAAGTGGAGTGTTCTATTCCTTTAGTATTGTACTAAGTAATGCTGAATATAAAGAACCATAAGATGAATTAGTTTTTTGACTATTTTGAGTTAAATGTTTTAAGGCGAGATGGTTTCCTTTACTACTCTTGTCCCAATGTACGAAAAAGAAGGGACTTGGACCCACTTGGGGGCACGACCCGCAGTTTGAGAAGCATCGATTTAGAGGATTTCTTTATTCTTTAGTGAAACGACAAAGCCATTTTACAGTAACAATAAAATAAAATGTCGATGTGAAAGAGTGAGGATTTTTTTTTATGCATCAAATTGTATTGGAGTAAAAACGAAGAGAGCTTAATAATGGATAAATTGTGAAAAAAAACATATTTTTTTATATATGTGGTCAAGAACTTAATTGTTATTACTATAAAAAACACAGCAAAATTTCAGTTAAAAATTGCTCATAAGTCAATATGCAAAAAGAGAACAGAGTTTTCATATCTTTGTTTTAAATTCTGAAAAAAATGGTAATTTAATGAAAAGAATCTATGAAAATAGTTTGCTTTTATTGGAACAAACAAAATTACTATTGTAATGATATTTTCGAAAATTTGATGGCGATAAGCTGATATTATTATTCTAAAAGCATTTAAGAATTTTTAAAATGATGTAAAACTAATTATTTTTAATGCCAATTAATTTCTTCAAACGTTATTTATGAAACACTTGCAAAATCGAAACATAATTACGCTACCTCATTTTGTATAATAGAGTCAATTCAT
This sequence comes from Araneus ventricosus, assembly GCA_013235015.1. NCBI lineage: Eukaryota > Metazoa > Arthropoda > Arachnida > Araneae > Araneidae > Araneus > Araneus ventricosus. Next base: position 31,183 of record BGPR01001513.1, read on the forward strand.
GTTCACGTAACTCACGCCAAGTGCGCCGACCTAAATTAATTTTGGTATCTGTTGCGCTTCTTGCCGATAGGAAAAGAAGTGCGTCAGATGGTGAATTTGTATATTAAGTGATAAGTTCATTTCATTTGTAATGTGACTGTGACGTCAAGTAAATTAACTTCGTGCTTCTGCTTGGGATTTCGAAAGAATATCTGAATATAATTGCACATATTTGGACGAATGAAGCTAATTTCAAAATACACGTGAAAACATTTTTAAACGAATAATTTTCTAAATTGCAAAGTATCCGATATGATCCATACGTAAAAACTAGCCGCCTTCGGCTACCAGCTGTTTGGGCGTAATATTAATAGTCCCTAGCTATACTTGCAAAGTGCCGAAATAAATTGGCGAAATCGGCACAGTGGTTGGGGGACTCTTGTAAAGGTTTTCCCCAGTAGAGAATGTACAGTGAAGTAGTGTTTTTAAGATTTCTCTCGAAAATGGAGGATGGTGGACGGAACACGACTATTGATGACGTATCTAGGGGTCATGAGCCTTCATATGAAATAAAAATTGGTGAAATCGGTGTAGTGGATGCAGCTCGAGGAGTCTGTCATGGTTTTCCCCCATAAAGAATGTACAGTGAAGTAGTGTTTCTCAGATTTCTCTTGAAAATGGAGGTTGGTGAAGGACAGATGACCATCGGTGACGTTTCTAGGGATCATAAGCGCTCTTATGAAATAAAAAATTGGCTAAATCGATGCAGTGATTGGGGCTGAGGATTCTGTCAAGGTTTTCTCCAAAGAGAATGTACACAGTAGTAGTGTTTTTGATATTTCTCAACAAAATGGAAGGTGGTGGAGGACAGACGACCATTGATGACGTATGTAGAGGTCATAAGCTTTCATATGAAATAGAAATTGATGAGATTGGTCCAGTGGCTGAGGCTGGAGGACTCGTTCCATCTCCAACATACAGTTAAATGTCTATTGCAGATGTTCTCTCCCTCTCAGTAAAGTATGCGCACAAATTAAAAGAACTTTCAGGGTAGCGTTAAAAAAAGAAAAAAAAATCCATCGATCGATAAATTTAAAAGTTTCTTTTCACTTTTTTCTTATGCAATGAATTTAACACAGTGAACTGTCTGTATTTTGATTGTGTAATATTCGAAACATGAAAGTTTTTTATGGTCTTCATAGTTTTTTAATCAAATAAATAAACAAAATAAAATAAAATGTTGATTAAAATTTGCATTACACGAGTACTAATTTTAAATACAATAATGGGAAGCATAATGGGAAGGTTAAAAACTTTTCAGGTGTCGTATAAAATCGATGATCCTTAAAAAAAAAAGGAAATATCTGGACAAGATTTATTTGTTTACATGAATATATAATCCAAGTACATTTTACCATCATTTTCTTAAATTTAAATGTGCCTGTATGAGATTTTAACACTGGATTTACGGCTGTTGATTATCTACCTATTTTTACCGAAATGAATCAATTTAACGCACACATGAAAATGAGGTTTTATAAAGAAAACAACTTTGATATAATTTAAATGAATCATTTATTCTGAAAAACTTTATTGGAAACATTTCTTACTTATCAATTCTGATTTTGAAGTACATTTTTGGCAGGCATTTTAATTGCATTTAACTCGAATGTTCTTTTATATTTTACAACATTGTTCGAGCAACATTCCGGTACAACATCGAAATTATAAATTTTGTAAGCATCTAATTAAATATGTTGATAAGATTGAACATGAAACCTTAAGTATAGTTATTTTTTAAATTTTTATAAGAAAAATCTTTATACAAGACACAAATTCCATGTGTTTAAAACAACTAACTATAAAATCATTCAATGAGTCGGCTTGATTCATAACATTAAAAATAGGTGTACCACATTCGAAAATGCGAAATGAGTGGACTGAGGGATGAATTTATATCTGTATATATTTCATTATGTGATAAACGCAAAATATGTTTTTGAAATATAATCCTTAAATTTTGTATAAATATAGCAATAAAATCTTGAATGAGACAAATTGACTCATTCCGTAAATCTAGTCTTAACGGAAACTGCAAATGAAGTCACAGTGCGAGTGTTGTCTCTGAACAATTCCTATTTCGAAAAATTATGATTTTTTTTTATTCCAGAGCAATGCTAACTGAATCAGCTGGGTCTGGTCTGATTTGTCAGATTATCGTCTTTTTTTTTTATTTGAAGCTAGTAGAACCACGGTTGGTGACCAGGACGCTACCTGAGTCGTCACAGTGGACCCGCGAAACGGCAGAATTTGGGTTGAATCCGATCTCAAACTTGACACTAAGGCAGCGCGGCCCAAACCAATCAAATTTTCTGCTTTCATCCCTGTAAAAACAGCCAAAAGAAAAATTGTTCGACGTTTTAAAAAAATTATCTTGAAAATTATCATGAATGGAGATGGGTGTCGCTTTATTTACTTTCTTTCATTTAATTTTATTCGGATAATCTGATAATTCGAATACTGATTATCCGCTATACTTCTCAAGAAATGAATGCATTTTTTTACGGTTATATGATCTAGCACAGTTTAAACTTAACCGTTATTTTAATATAGCATCGAATTGAATTTACAACTGATTTCAAACATCACAATAATAATCGAAAAGAAACTTATTCACAATATCAATATCAGAATAACTTAATTTTTTCCCTACGGAGTTGCTGGGGTTAAATTACAAATCAGACAGATATTGCTCAGTATTTTAAGATATGTATCGGAAAAACACTAAACTTATAAAAAGCCTGTATGACTTGTGAAAACAAAACATACGATAATCTGAACCATAATATACAAAATCCATCAGAATACCGAAAATAACTGCATTGAAAATGGCATACAATAAATAAAGCAAATAGGAAATTGACAATTCTGGTTTTTTGAAGGAAACGATCTTTGTTTTTTTAAAAAATCCATCCACTTTATAAATTAAACACTGATTTTAAATACTCGACTGTCCTGCTAAATCAATTTATATTTAACTTTTAACATTTCAAATCAATATAAACTGTTCTAAATAAAGTTTGAACGATACAACTAAGCAACGGAAAAAAATTTTAGAACCAAGAGCAGCCTGATATGTTGTATTCGAAACGGGCATTATGCATGTATTCAAAATGCAAATAAATATTTCAAACTTGATTACGGTATTTAAAAATAGTACAATCCGATTTTTTTGTATTTATTTTTAGAAAATTATATTGCAGAATCAGCTGTTGGCTAAAATTCATTTATCGACATTTGTGTATATTTAAAATTAATGGAGTTTTATCATTAAAAATGAATAATTCTCATTTTAAATATTTAAATTAAATGTTGGCTGTTGTTTATTAACCCTTTTACTTTGGGCAACTTAGAAATATGTTGCAGAACGAAGTATCAATTGTTGATTAAAAATTTTTTTGTCGGCGACATCAAGGATAATTCTGTAAAAGGCATTTAAAAAAAATCGCCTTTTAGTTATACTTTTAACCAAAACGTTTTATGTTCAGGTTTAAAATTTTTTTGCATTGTAACATTATGAAATGAGCTGGTTTTAATCTGTGTTTAATCTGCTCCGTTCTCAGTCAATGCAGGAGTACTGGTTTAAAAATACAGGGTGGTCATAAATTATTGGACCCATTTCAAAAATTAATAAAAAACTAATAATGTTACAATTACGGTTTGTTTTAATGAGAGCGCATTTTAAAATGTTCTTTTTTTCCATATAAATAACACGCCGTTGCGGTGGTCTAGGTGGTTATTTAGGTAAATTATTTGGCATCTCCCATTTTTTGAGAGCCATTATGTGCGAAACTATTAAAGCTAGAAGAAAAATAAAGCATTTATTTGTAGGGAATTTTACGCTCTTTAATTTGTTAAACCAATCGTAATTTAAAAACTGAATAGTTTTCGAGATATTCAAGAAAAACTAGAAAAGGAAACCAAAAAACGCGCATCGGCTTCTGCTGATCGGTAGCCATTGCGATGGCTGACCCGAGGGGATTTCGAACAATGCGAACTCACAAGGCCTCGAGTTTTTGAAGGCCCCGCGCTGCTCGCTGATTTTACAAAATGAAATTTGATGGCATTGATTTATTTAATGAAATCAAAACTTGTCTCGAGTTAGTTTAGTTTAGTTATATTAACATCCCGTTTTAAAACAACACGACGGCTATTTTGAGACGGACCCCGGAATTTTGAGCCACGGTCAGATGAGGAGGACGATGCCTGAGCTGGTGCCCCCTCCCCAAACTTCCTCACCACTCCAGCGGAGGGCGTTTGATCCCCTTACGTATGATTTAGGGTGCAGCAGGCTCGATTCACGTCGGATCTCCGCATTTGGATTCGGGTTTCGAACCTGGAATCCTGGACCCGAAGCCGGGTCCTTGCCACTAGGCAGGGCCCCCTAGAGAGAAAAACCAGTTTTGTGGGCCTGGAACTACACGTCTGTCCACCATTACGCTCTAACACTAAGCGATGGCCCGGTTTCTGTGTTGGTCGGTTGTTTACCATAGCACACCATATTGACCACTCGCATGGGTTGGACTCTCGAGCTCTTTTTGAGAGAGATTAAATACTGTTCAAATATTCTTATTTCACAAACGGATTACCCAAAACAGAATACAGTACCATCCTAGACATTCACGTGAGTACTTATTTCTCTTTATTAGCTGTATTTTTCCGAGTTATATCTGTTTAGTTTCAAGTACATATTAAGCCTAAACGCCAGACTGTAGAGCGAAGACACGCTGATGGTTGAAATAATTCGTTTTTTTTTTAAATATTAATATATAAATACTTCGCTTAGCGTATATTTCTTTGCATGTTTTGGATTTATAAAAAAATATCTGTCTGGTCTTCTTGTATTTGCGTGTGTTCAAGTTTTTGTCGAATAGTATTCGCAGAAAATGTTTCACTTTTTATAATAATTGTATTAAATTCCGATTATGTTATAACTCGGAAAATATTACTAATAAAGAGAAATAAATTCTCTTAAGTACTCAGATGAATCCTAGGGATGATAATGTATTCTGTTTTTTCCTATCCATTTTTTAAATAAATGTATAAAAAGCAAAAGCTTAGAAACAATAATTGCATAATAATATTGCATTTGATAAATGTAACCGCTGCTTAATAGTATAAGCAGGAATTATTGAAATATTTCATGTGGGCCGCGGTGGCCTAGTGGTAAGGTCTCGGCTTTGGGCCCGGAGGGTTCCAGGCTCGAAACCCGATTCCACCGAACATCCGCCGTGTATGGGGCCTGCTGCACGCTAAATCATACGTTGTGGCCAAACGTCCTCCCGTTGGTGCGGCGTGGAAGTTTGGAGAGGGGGAGTGCCAGCTCAGGTGTCGTCCTCGTCATCTGACCGAGGTTCAAAATTACGAGGTCCGTCCCAAAATAGCCCTCGTGTTGCTTCAAAACGGGACGTTAATATAACTAAACTAAACTTGAAATATTTCATAAAGTTTTGGCCGTTGTTTTTATATAAGTTGAGATGTTTCATCAAAAATTTATTTTATATTTTACAGAGAGTTGAGAGATTATTTTATATTTTACAGAGAAACTTGGAATTTATGATATTGAAATTTTTAAATATTAGAACTATTATTGATTGATTTTTAAAATTACAAATCGAATCAGTTATTAAATGTGTGAAAGATTTTTTATGATGTCATTAAATGTTTCTGAGTTCCAGGTCGAGCAATTAGATAGTTTTTATTTTGAAAAAGTACATTGAATGATAAATTCACAAAAAAAAAAAAAATGTTTCTATTTCAAGCCAAAATAAATGAATAAACTAGGAAAACCAGCCTCAGAAATATTTTGTTCATTTGAATATACATTTAAGAAATTATAGACAACTAACTCTAAAAAGGCAATTCTAAAATAAGTAGAGGCCAAAAAAAGGCTCCTCTAGTGTTTTTTGGAAACTCTGACTTTTTACTTTTTATTCATTTTATTTTTAATGACTTGATACGTTGCTCTCGCAATTTCACATTGAAGTAATGAAGTTTCCAAAATTTTGGCTTTGCTATGGAAATGGTGGCTATTATGCTATTGCTTTGAAAATGGTTTAAAAATATTTAAACCAAAGGATTTATTATTACTTAAATGGTTTTAAAATTATTCTCGATAATGAATTTTTGATGTTAAATGTAAACATTTCAAACTGAGTTCTGAAAATATATCTCTTAAACATTTTATGTTTTTATATTTTTGAAATCTCCTTAAAACGATTAAATTATTAACATCAATACTTATGGATAACAGCATCATTTGTTATTCAGAAATTGAGAATAATATAAAATAATTTAGAAAGAAAAACGATAGAGGAAAAACGTAAACAACGCGTTAAGCGTACAGCTCCCATCGCTTAATCTTTGTCCCTCTTCAGTTGTTCCAGGCCCATAGAATGAATACTCGTCGCGGCGGCTCCGCACTAGGCCACCGCTGCCCTTCTATATGTGTTAGGAGTACACGAGAAAGTTTAGGGGAGAACACTCCCGCTAGTTTTCCAAGCATTCGTTCTATAAATCCGTCCATATGAATAACGTTGACCAAAGGGTACAGCACGGTATTGGACTGATCTTCTTACAGTACGAAAGGCGTACAAAGTTTCTTGGGCAGATGCTGATTTCTCTTTTCTCGTCCCTCTTCATCGTCATCGTCCTCGTGTTCTATGGCGTCTTCTCATCGAAACGAATTGTTGATCACTAGAACCGGAGGATTAAATGTGTTTAGATACGGAGAGATCCGTTCCACACAGTTCTGATCAGTGCAACCGAATGATCGTTATTTCGTGATCACTACAAGCAATGACTATTGCACTATCAACGAATTTGCTATAAAGCACGTAAGAAACTGAATCAAAAATTGAACATTGTGAAATTACTCTAGAAAGTCGCACTCTAAAATGTACTTTTGAAGCAATTATTTTTGTAACTTGATTTATTAACGATTTTTTGTGTAACTGAAATATTAATAGTTTTTCATTTCAAAATATTCACATTCAAAATTTGAAAAATATTTTATATTTTATCATCTTCATGCATTTCTTTAGTCTTTATTATAACAAATATTAAAATGTAATAAATAGCAAGATGCAATAAATTATATTATTGTACGAAATTATTTCAAGACCTCGCAAATCAATTTTGTACCAGGTCCCGCGTTTGCTTGCCCTGGCCATTGCGTATGGAAATCCCTCGCTGTAGCAAATTTAGAACGCCGTAATGGTACGCCACCTATCTGGAAAAAAACTTTTTTGTTTGCTCTCCCATTTAAAAAAACCGCAGTTGTAACATTATCAGTTTTTTTTATATTAATTTTTGAAATAGGTCCAATAATTTATGACCACCCTGTGCAATCCAAAAAATGTATATTTATCTCTCCAGAAAACAATTTTCCTTATTTGAACAATTGATTTATAACAAGAAAGATAAGGAAAACATTTAAATGAAGTGCAATGATTATAAAATAAAGCCAAAGATAACAATTTAGGAGTGAAGAAAAGGGAAAAATAATCAGAAAGGGATTTGAAGAATATCAGTTTCTGAACTAGTCTATGATTAGGGATAGACTTCTTAGCTCTGAAGTGCCAATAACATTATTTTTGCTGATTTCCCCCTATGGTACGTCATTTCGCCATGAGCTCTAATCGATTTTTCGAGCGATTCAGAGCTGCAGCCAGAAACAGCCCTACAGCAGCACCATGAGCTCTTTCGACTTCATTCGAAATTTCGCAGAACGAGGATAAGGTGATTAATATAATTGAAATCTCAATACAGAAATGTCAACAAATGTTAAGAAAAAATAATTCTCTGCATGGGATACTGCCGCTTTCCAGCCGCAAAGGACGAACTGAAACAGGTGTCTGTGCAAAAGCGTTTGTATAAATTCGCAAGCATTGCATATAAATAGCGATTCAAAATAGGCAGCGATTTTATGCAAAAAGAGCAAAAGAAATCACTCGAGGTCGACGGGTGAATCGAATGGACGTTTCAGTTGATAAGCAGCTAATATAAGACAAAAATGTAACCTTTCAACTGGAAGTATTGTAAAATTTGATGACTTCATATTTTGAGCAGTTCTTTTGCAACAGAGTGAGTGCTATTAGCTCTCAAAGTTATTGGATAAGCTTGATAGGGAAGAGTCGCCGAATTCGGAAAAACTGGAGATTTTTTAATATGCAGTGATGGAGAAATGATTTTAATGAAAAACAAGTACCGTAAAATGGGGTGACGTTGCACCGATTTTCATGATTTTAAAGATAATTTCTCTAAAAAAAAAAGATTTTTCTAATTTTTTCCGTGTTTAGTGATTATTAGAGAAACGTTTTGCAGCAAACTTTGGATCATTTAGTAATTTAATAATTAATTATGATTTTTCGAAATTTAGGTGCAAAGTTACCTCATAGGTGGTTATTCTTTGCACTGGTTATTTTTCCTTCAGTATATTTCAGAACCAAATTCACTAGGTCCAATTTTAGATATATTTATTGAAAGTCTGGGTGAAAGTATACAAGAAAAAAAAATTTCTTGAATGCCTGATTATAATTAACAATTTTACGCCATTGCATCCTGTCAAATCATTATGGCGTTTTAGAAATTCTTTTATCCAATCATTTCGGGTGTGCTATTAATATATCTATCTATTCACAACTTCTTAGTAAGATAAACGTTTATTGTCAATTTAAGATCTATACTATTGAAAGGAAAACCGAAGGCATTGAACTGGACTATACCAGTTGCAACGGTCTTTTCCTTCTTATTGGAGAAAACCAGGGGATTTCCAAGTTTCCTTATAAGAAGTAGCTTTCTACCGGATGGTCAACACACCTATCGGAACATCTAAGTCCAACTCAAATTTCCCTGGATGACGGAGGCAACATAAACACTGGACTTAGAATTTATACCGATGGATCGAAAACAGAGAAAGGGGTGGGTGCAGCCTTCTGTGTTTTGACCGACGTCAACATTACCCACAGATGGCCAGGCCTTCTCTTAGAAATACAGTCTTCCAGGCAGAAATCCTAGCTCTTCTCAAAGCAGTGGAACACGCCGTTTCCCTCCCAACTCAACAACTGACTATTCTAGTAGACAACCAAGCCAGCATCTATTCAGCAGCAAACCCAAAGAGTCACAATTCAATTGCCCGGAAAATCTTCAAGTTACTCCATAGTCATCTTCACATCAGAGTGTCCTGGATCAAAGCCCATGCTGGTTACATAGGGAACGAAGAAGCAGACAGACTGGCTAAGGAGGCAGCAGAAACGGAAAATTTTCCTGAAACTCCACTCGAGTTACCAAAATCTTTTATCAAAACGTTCTTACGACAGAAGATGTTGGCCACCTGGCAAATGGCTTGGGATGATGGAGATACTGGGAGGCTCATTCACAACATAATTCCCAAAGTTAGCTTGGATTCAATCAACTGGACACGCAACGAAGTTTTATTTTTCACAGGACATGGGCCTTTCCCTTCGTTTCTCCAAAGATTCAACCTTGCCGAAACCTCTTTCTGTTCTTGTGGGGGAATCGGCACACCAATCCATTATGCTACGGTTTGCCTCCTCACAACCTCCTACCACATGGCACCACCCAGCTAACAACATCAGCCAATATGGTTCCGCAGAGTAGCCAACAATTCAACGTCAAGAAGGAAGATAAATAATTTTCTCCACTTTCTTCAAAGAGAAACCAGTCTTTTCCGTCCAGATCCCAATTAATTGTTTTTTTTTTTTTTCGTTCCTTCAATAGTCTTCTCAGTTGAGTCCAATGCTTTCGTCCCATTCCGACATTCTTGGCCAACATTTTATTAATTAACAACTTCAGCAACCAAACATCCTCTTCCTCCAGCAATGAGGGAAATTAAATCCAACCAAACTTCAACTTTCCTTCATGCGTCTTCTTCACTCCATCCTTTCCTTTGGAGATGGAAGGTCCCGTTTCACCAGTTCAACATTCAACTTCGCCTCCTCTTCAGCCCATCACCCCCTAATGAACTCAGAACAGCTTTGTCGTTCTTTCAGGACTTTCTTCCAAGATCCTCCTTGTTTCTCCTTGAAATAGAGTTCCATCAGCTAACTCCTCTTCAAAATCAAACTTTTTAAAATACTGTGCGGCCCATCTCTCTGTTCTTGTGTACATTTTTATGTTATTTTATTACTGTATTAATTTGTTTTTCATCTTTTTCCTTTCATTTTCTGTTTTTTAATGTATTTTTTATTCTTCGTATAGTTTTTCCATTGCATTTTGTTTTTATTATTTTCCAGCTATTTCATGTATAACTATGTAATTTTGTGTTTTTCAAGGTTTTATTTTTCCGTGTTTCCAAAATATTTTTTTAATGTGTAGCACAATAGTAATCCTTCCTTATGCTCCTGTAAATGTTTGTAGACTTGTTGCATTTTTAATAGGGCAGCGGCATAGAGAATTGTCAAGTTTTAAGAGAGATCACCCCCTCGAGTGTTGTGATTTCTCTTCCACTTCATGACCACGTCACTGCTTAAATAATCATATGGTTATAGTTGCAGGGGCATGGAGTGGTGTTATGTTATGTAACAAATTGCTCGCTTGGGGCACCAAAAAAACTTCTACCTCTTTAAGAGTACACTAACCTTGTGAAGCAAGCTTCTAGGGTCGATGGAGAGAAATCTATATAATTTCAAATCCCGAACTTACTTTTATACATCCTGGGCATATCTGAAGCAAAAGCAAACATTGTTCTTCTTATTCTTTAGTACAAAAATAAATTTAAAAAACCAACTGGGGATACTTTGCACCGCAAATTTTCATGGTGTAAGGAATCCCTTTCTTTCGTTTCAAAGTTACCCCAGGTCTTACAAAAAATTAAACAACTCAATTAACTAATATAATTGGTATCCAAAGCAACAAAACGAAACCTAGGTTTATTATCTTTCACTTGTAATCGCACTTGCCTTGAGAAATGTCATACTTTCTTCCCCAGAGACAGATTTTTTTGGCAATAAAATTTTCACTTAAAAACTGGCTCATTGTCTCTTCCTTCACTAACCTCCCGAATGATTGTTATATATGTTTAAGGAATGAAATACACAAGTCAGTATTGCAAAGAAGCTAGAAAAAATCTCAATCCTTTACCCATAATCAGTTGATCTCTGTTTCACTTTTCACAAAAATTTTACACGGGTGCAAAGTTGCCTCCACGAGTGTAAAGTGACCCCGCTTTACGGTAATAGAATTTTTATGTAGTTTATTTATATTCAAAACATTCTAATTATTTTTTTGGGAAATACGCTTTGTAGTAGGAAAAATATAGATTAAAAAATTGTGTCATCGGTCCAATCAAGGAAACGATTACCCAGATAGGCTCCCCAATTTCTTTAAGAACAATTAAAGAAAAATGTTTTTTGATTCTCAAATTCACACCAGCACTCAATACATGAACCCAAGTACGGCATTTTATGCACTGCATCACCTCCTCTTCTCCCTTTTAATCTCACAAATGATATAAATGATGCGTATCTTAAGTTTTTATACTTTTTGATTCAACATTTGTCGGCTTTAGTGTCTTTTTATTGTTTTTTTTTCTCTTTGACTTGTTTGTTCCATTTCCAATTTATGAGGACTACAAGTGGTGATAAACTGCCTTCTGAGTTGTAGCTTACGATAATAATCCCATTGATTTAAATGGTCCAATTTAGGGAGCTGTTTATGGCTCAATCTAGGCAACCTTTGGACAACAACAAAAAAAATTCCCTAACCTTAATTTAAAACTGTTTTCATAAAATGATTATTGTAAATTGTAGCTAATTTCCTCTTTGAGTATATAATAACATATTTTTCTACTTAATTTAGAAAGAGTCTAAGGAATTTTTGTCTTTTGTTAAAATAACGTACTGCCTATGCCTAAATCTAAACACTTATTCTCTAACTGAGACCACTAAGCGCTTTTTCTTAAAAATGTTTTAATACACCCCATTTACATCGTTACAACATAATTTGCCTATTTTACGGCCCAAATATTTAACAGAACAGGAGTTTTGATACCGATCCAAATTCGGCGTCTCTCTGCTACATAGAATTTGTAAAGTAAACTTTTTTATCCGTTAGCCTTTTTAATGGAATATTTATTTTTTATTTTTTTGCTAGTAAGGGGCATTTAAAGTATCAGTAAACTATTCAAATAATTCGGAAATTATTAAACTGTTTCCTTACTCTAAATTTTTATAATTAAAATAAGCGTAAACATTAAAAATCAATCACGATTTTCCCTACACATTAATTTTTCTATTTTTAAAGCCTAAGACAGTTTAGTTTCCTGATTACCAAATTATATAAACTTTAGCAATTCTAATTAGTTTCTGGCAACTTTTGCAATTCTAATTAGTTTCTGGCAAACTTTAGCAATTCTAATTAGTTTCTGGCAACTTTTGCAATTCTAATTAGTTTCTGGCAAACTTTAGCAATTCTAATTAGTTTCTGGCAACTTTAGAAATTCTAAAAAGTTGGAGAAAATTGGAAACTGTGAATTCTCAAATTGACTGATTGCAAAGCTCTTCATACAGAAACATTTGCATCAAAAACCTAAATTCAATCAAAGAATAATTTTAAATACAAAGAGACATTTAAAAAAATTTACTCTTTCAAGGTAACAATCAACACTGAAAAGATAAAGAAAAATTGTTTCATTCATTAGAATAATCTACAACAAATTTATAGGGCCGCGGTACTCTCGTGGCAGAGTCTTGGCTTCCCAACCGCAGGGTAATGGGTTCAAAACTCCATTCCAATAAATATCCGTTCTAGGTGCGAACCCGGTGCCCTTTAAATCCATCGAGGTCAAATACTCTTCTATTGGCGATGTGAGGAAGTTTGGAAAGTAGGCGGCGCCAGCTTAACCCTTAAATACCCAGTGTTGGCTTTTACCCAATTTTATCTTCTGAAATCTTGGGAATAAGACTGAAGCTCTAATGCCTGTTGTTGCTAATAGGATTCATATTGAAAATTTTATTAAATCAATTTACAACATATAGATGACAGCCTAAGTGATGATAAAAAAATATAAATAAATTGATGTTTTTCACTTGAGGCTGCATCTTTTTTGCTTTGTTTGTACGCTTAAGAATACTATATTTTATTCCACAATGTTGAAGGAAATTCCTTATCCGTATTATTAGTTAGAATATTATAAAATTTTTTCAAGGAAATTTTTTTCTGAAATAAAACCCAGTTTTTTCAGTTGGTAACGAACTGTATTTTAGCCATAAACCATACTTAAAACAAAATACGATTTTTAAAATTATTTTTTCCATATTTTGCTAAAGAAATGAAGGTGAAAAAACATTTTAAAATAATTTTTTTTAAAAATCAGTCTTTTAAAGTTTAACTGTCATCCTTGTCGTCGTAACGAAGCTCGCCACTCGTAGCTTCTAAACGGAAAGATTATCTAATTAACCTAAAATGCATTAATTCTATGATCAAGTTTTCATGCATCGATTTAAACTGTCAGCATTAAACTGAAATAACTCTAAGTATTTGTATATAAAAAATGAAATAACAAGAACCGTACCAGAATTCTACAGTAAAAGAAATAAAAAAGAACAAAGAAAAATATTCAGTTTTAAGCGAAAGTAGTTATATATATATATATTTACTTTTAAAATTTTTCTTTACTTATTAACAGCATTCTCATAGCCTCCATTTGATTGGTTGCTATTTTTTTTGGTGGCTTGCTTTTTTTAAATAGCACAAGAGAGGGTAAAAAAGATAAACAGAAGAAGTAAAGTAGCAAACGTTAGGAATTGGCTTATCGTTAGAGATAAAAGGAAACACAAGATTGCAGATAACATTTCAGTTGGAGTTTTACATACATGTTTGTGCAGTTTTATCAGTTAATATTCAACATATGTAAAACTTTGAGGCAATAACATTCTTCCTCGGCTCTTCCCATATACTTACAAAATTACCGCGCGTTTTGAATTTACCTTCGTAGTATGGTGAACAGAATCGAGTATTCATTTTGGATATCTCGTTGACCGACTGGTTGCAAAATTCGATACAGATCTGCAATCTTAATGTAAAGATCACGTATCAAATTTCATTTATGTGGGGGATAAAGGAAGACGACGGAATTAGATAATATTCAAGTCATCTAAAATTCATGCTTTAATATTAATTTATTTGGAATTTAAACCCAAAAAACGAGCCACACTGTAATTTTTAGAGGGAAGTGCATAAAAGGTACCGGAAAGTGAAATGTGTGAGATTCCGTGATGCTTAAATTGATTGTGACATTCAGTCATAGTATTTATTATAATTCATGGAAAAGAAGGATTACGTTAGTAGCTAATTCATGGTAAGCTCAACATAAATCATTTTCAAAAGTTTCAGAAAAAAAGAAATGAAGTTTGACAGTACGTAAAACGTTATCATCGACGGCATCATCGGTAATTGTGTTACGGTTACAGTGAAAGCTCCTAGAGATTAAGGAAATTTTGGGTTAAAAATAGATTTCTGTTGAAATTTATCAGTTACTTTTTAACAACATACACAGGATTACTTATCAGGATGTAATAAAATGCCGAGTAACTTTCTTGGTGCTTTGAACTTGGGTTGTCACTGAAGCAAGAGTTTTGGAATGAAAATAGGATGAATAAAGTACTTATCCTATAGCATAAAATGCATAGGAAAGAGCTGAATATAAAAGTAAAGTAATAAGAATTATGAACAAAAATATCGAAATGAGAAAGAATTTCGAGAAATTTCATATCAAGCAATTATTAGAAAGAATTTGAAGTTCTTCGATTTCATAAATCGAAATTTAGTTAATGCTTATGTGCAATGAATCAGCAGAAGCACTCTCAGCTTGACTTTCTCGTATACTTTCAACTATGTGACGTTTCATATTTTGTAGTTGGTGTTTTTTTTGAGTCGTTGTGTTCATATACACAAGAATACACAGACAAACCCTTTGATGGATTTCGTTCAAAATTTGATACAGATCTACAATTTTTTGTCTAAAAACACATAGCAAATTACATGCGTCTAACTCGTTCCATTTGAGTTAAGGCGTTCTCCAACTGGCAGACAGAATTCCAAATCCCGTTTTTTTCCCGCACTCATAGAAGGCTGGAAGCCTGGAGATTGATCAAAATCTCGAGATCGAATTTTTTGATGATTACAATACGTTCTCTTTGCATAACTTCGTACTCGAGAAAGTAAGAGTGATTCTCATGAATTCATTTCTTATATAAATCTTATTATTCTATATTCGCTAAGAGAATATATGAATCGTGTAGTTGCAAAACTGTCCATCTCCAAAACGGAAAATTCTTCATTAAAGTGGATTTTCTGTCACATCTAGCCAAAATGAGATTTATAAAAAGACTGTAGGGCATTCGATGCATTCGAGCAGTGTGGTTCGGTATGCAATTTATGGTAATGAGGCATGTAGAAGGGGGGGGGGGAGTTTTTTAAGGTTTTGTTTTGGAAATGCCTGCTCAGTTTTGTAGCTCGTCTTGGATATGGACAGTTTTGCAACAATCTGAAATCTAAATAAAAATGCCAAATTTTATAGAAAATAGGAGGCATAATAATTTTCTCAAAATTTTATTGAAATAAGGAGGTATTCCATAAAAAATAGATTCAATCATAAAAAAATACAGATCCTCATGGCCACATCTTCTCTAGGGTCTCACTATAATAATAGTAGTTATATAGTAAAAAATATTCTTTCTCACTTGAGACTTATTTTGTATATTATATTACAGTAGTGAAATTCTATGCACTTGAAAATATTTATGAAAGATATCACAACGTTCTTTTTTTGGTTCAAATGCCGCTGATCTTCGGTCTCCCCTCTCTTTTCTGAAGGCACAACGGATATTTCCGTGGTCTTTACGCCCCTCCCGTCTTATAGTCATTTTCCACATCCACTTTTATACATAAATAAATGAATTAATATGAATAGAGCCTACTGTTGTTGCTTTGTCACCTCTCGCTTCCACCCAAACGGATCCCTTCTACAATACCCTATCTGATGATGATGACTTCAACATTTTTCTCCATCTTGTTCAAAAGTGCAATAATTCGGAAAAACCAAACTCGAACTTATCGCAGTTTCCACGTTAACAGATGGAAGCCTGCGTTTGGAAAAATTACACGAAACTACCGCTGCGCTGCCTGGTGGCATATTTACAAACCCTACCCTGATAGAACTGAGGCAGGAAATCAGTCAATATCATTGGCTACGAGGAGCAGTGACGTCCTTTTCAGCTCTCGCACGTAGCGTACGGCAATCATAACAAAACAAGAGTCGTCCTACTTTTCTTCTCCGTTTTCCCACAGTTGATCACAGAAAACATTCTTCCGTGGGTTGTAATATTTTTAAAAATGAAATTATTTTTTAAAATATCATAAAAAATAAAACATCCCACACTGTAAGAAATTATACTAATGAAAAGTACACGCACGAGATCAAAGAACGACGTCATCGGCTCCTCGGCGAAGCGAGCCAATCATATTGTCCGATTTCCTGTATCAGTTCTATCAGGGTAGGGTTTGTAAATATGCTGCCTGGCGGATTTATAGATGGCTAGTTTTGATTCCGTATCCATTAGTGGAGATGGCCAGTTCTGTACCACACCTTGAACATGGATAGGGCCAGATTTTAAACATTTCCGTGTTGCCAAGTGGTAGAAGAGATCATAAAAACTTATAATCTTTGAAAAAAAAACACATTTGTGAAAAAAATGGAGATGGCCACTTTTGTAACTACACGACACATATATTAAGAAGTTTTTCTTGATTGCTTAAACAATCAAAAGCAAATTTTTCACATTCTTTATGCAAATCTGAAATTTTCTTTTCATTTTCCTCTTTCCATTTGATAAAATTCAGCTCACGTTTCATAGAAAGAATTTTAAGTTGAAGAAATATAGAAAATTTTCAACGTCAGTATGTTGACAGTTGATTTAGTACATCAAAATATTGAAGATCAATCAAATCGTTTCCATTTGTTAAAAATTCTTTAAATGCGCTTATAATTTAAAAATGCGTACGATTAATTTATTAACTACCAGATTTATTCATAAAGAGAACATACTGAAAAGTTCCTATTTTCCTTCCAGATGTTTCTCATAATATTATTTTAACATCTTTCTTGACAATTTATAGTTATTTTTTATTAATATATCACAATTTTCCCACAGATTGAAATGGTAATTGTTGAAAAGAGATATAAAAGATTCCATTTTAATTCACTAAATTTGTAAGGGCTTTTTTTAAGTTATTCGCATTTTGGCTTTTCCTCCGTTTGCAGGCGCATTAGAATATAATAAAATGCATTCTTAGCATGTAAAAAAATCAACGAGAGTGATCTCCTCTCGAATTTCGCCACGTACGCACATTTTTTTCGTATCAAAGCATCAAAGAATAACGAAGAAAATGGAGTATACATTTTGGAACGCCTCAGTTTGAACAACTGGGTCCAAAATTTGATACAGATCTACAAATGTGGTGTCAAGGCCACATACCAAATCCCATTTTCGTATCTTACTGTTTTTGTATAGATCTTGTTTACATACATCGTCTGTCCTAACTGATCCTCGCTTATCCCCAAGGGTACGCGTACCAGAAGTTGGGAACCTCTGATCTACCTCATTACGTTTTTGAGTTATCGTGTTTATATATCGTATGGACATCACTCTTTGACAGGATTTGGTCTCACTTTAATGAAGATCCACAATTCTGGAGTTAAAGCTACATGCTTCATTTCCTCTATCTACCTCAGCGGTTCTCGGTCGTTTTTCCATTCGCGTACCCCTTGATTCCCCTTGACGAGATAGACACGTTTCTCTTGATTAGTCATATTTTTGGCATTATGTCTTCTCTGTTGGTTGGTTTGGTCTGTGAACACTATAATTCAGAAGCACAATGATACAGAACAACGGTTCCCGACCTTTATTTCTTCCAGTCCTCCTTGATGAGGTTTTTTATTTTTGAGTACCCCTAATATTATATCTCCGCCCCAATCATTTGAAGTAAAATATCACAAATGACAGGATTATTAGAAGATTCAGTCTGCTGTAAACTTTGCAAGACACTCATACTATCAGTGTATATACAGAATTGCCCTGTATTTTCACTCGAGATGCGCTGTAAAGCACACGAGATAGCAGTAGCCTCCGCAATATAAATAGAGAGTGCAGCATTAAGCCTATAGGCAGATACAGAATCTGGAAAAGCAACGCTGCATCCAACATAGTTAGTGGACTTCGAGCCATCAGTAAAAACAGGCACGTACTGGAAGTAGAGTCTTCGATGAAGGTTAAAAACTTGGTAAAACACAACAGGAGCAGTGGAAGCTTTGTGAAACAATGAAAATGGGTCATTATTCAGTTCTTCATATTTTAATTGAATGTCCAGTTTTCACCTTTCAGCGTCAGTCATTTTTTAATGCAACATTTTTATCACTTAAAGACGTAGTGGGAGAGAATCCTCATCCTAGGGTCTTTTCTTTCCTACAATCAATTGGTTTTTTAAATCATATTTGATTGCTTTGTACTTCCGTGTTATCATTCTTTCCTTTTAACCCTTTTTCATTTGAAACGCATATTTTAGCACCATAATCATGATTTTTATCCCACCATATGCTGTACTTTCACCGTACGTTTGGCGCAGCATGGCCAAATTTGGCTCTTGCGCCAATAAATCCCAAACCAACCAACCAACCGCCCCAATCATCTCTCAGCACAAAAAGTTTTTTTTTATTAATAACGACAAGGTTAGCCTGAGAGTCAAACGACTCTAATGAGCTTAACAAAATTTGTAGGATTGATTTCTGACTTTACATTTTATCCTTTTCATAAAATAATGTTAGTTCAACTTCATTTCATTTTGTTTCGTAAATGCGGCGTCCATTTCCCATAGACCTCGCGTAGGCATCCGTGGAACAATAATTTAACGAGTCAAATCATTTTGCAATGTTGTATGCACTTTGTGGAATTATGACAAAAAAGAATTTTTTAAGGCAATATTAAAATAAATCACCGGAAGCTTCGGGTATCTCGTATGCTTATATGCATTCGGTGGGTTTTGTGTTTATCTTCGTAGTAGCGTAGAAAATCCAGTTTGCATTATGGACACACAATCATTCAATTACTAGAGACTAATCTACTTCTTTCTCTTTCTTATTTCGCGAATAGGCTTTCAGACTTGTACAATTTTCACTTTCATTTTCCATAGGAACTTGAGAAAACGAAATTCTAGAATATTCTTATGTTCTGTGTTTTCCGCCATTAACACTTTCGCGTACACCTAAATGGTCTCCCGCGTAACGCCAGGAGTACGCGTACCACAGGTTAGGAACCTCTGATCTACGTCACTGCGTGTTTGAGTCATCGTGTTCATATATCGCATGGACGGACAGGTAGTCAGTCTATCCGTAGACGGTTTTCGTCAAAAATTTGATGCAAGTCTACAATTTTGGTGTAAAGACTACAAACCAAATTTCATTCGTCTAGACTTCTTCTTCTTGATTACGGGACACCTCGCCCCTGGTCCCGGAGACGAGTCCATTGTCAGGATAGTGCCATTCGTCTAGACTGTTCCCTTTTTTGAATAAGCGATTAGAGACAGACAGATAGATGACATAATTTTAAAAATGGTTTCTTCGGACTTAAGAAGGTCTGAAAGTTAGAGATTCATCAAAATCTCGAGGTCGAATTCCTTCAAGAATACAATACTATCTCTGTATACTTCGCATACGAGCAAGTGAAAAAATTCAATATTTAATTTCGAGGAAATAAATTATATCTAGTCGATCTCAGTGCAAGAATTATGAAAATTATAAAATAATGTTAATTTGACATGCCCCGTGAAAGCAAATATTTTGACATTTAAATCCATGCAAATTTTCAGAAGAATTACCCACTTTAAAATTTCGTTTAGTCAACTATCACTTCAAAATTATTTACAGAAACATTTCGATCAGTAAAATTTTGGTCAGTGAAATTTTGGCTTTCAATTCTTGATGGAATTCAGTATGATTTTTTATTTTTTTACAGTGGACGCCTCTTAATGTTGTCATTCGCTTTATATTATCAAAAACTCCTGGTCCCGAACCAATGTATTTAAATGATCACAAATATATTCGTTTAGTGCAATCACTGCATCGTTTAATGTTATCAGTTTTGAAAAAGAGAATTGGTCGATCCTTCATTTTCTACCAGCTTTAACGTTTGACGTTAGACGTTCGTGGAATTTCTCGCTCCACTTATAAGGAAACATCTGGATAAGGAATCGGAATTTCGTTGACACGATCAGAAACTGCTTCGTTCATGGAGGCTTCTCTGAAAGATTAGATGAAAAACTTCCATTTGTAATTGAACCCAGTGGCGGTTTTACGTACAGGTGTTAGAGGTGGCCGCCTCGAGATTCTGGGGGGGGGGGGGGGGAAAAAAAATCTGGGCGAGAAACATCACAGCGCTAAACCAACGGCGAATTTACGACATTGCAGTCTTGTTTATAGTATAATCCTCTCCTCACTGAAAAGTTTCTCCCTCTTTGCTTTTAAAAAATTAATGAGTGAATGAAAACAGCCAAACGGAAAGTTGAGAGGAATTAAGTCCTAGTGTGACTAATGTGTATCATTATTGATAAATTAACCTGCTTGTCACACAGGAATGTGCTCTATAGGAAACGAGATATGCAGATGACGACATTCCTTTGATGATACGTCCATTGTACCCAAGACGCGATGGTCTGTAAATTGATTTCACAGGTGTAGAACTGCGCAGGGCAAGGTAGGTAACTAACTGCTCAGGGGCCTCGCAACTTTTGGGGCCAGACGCATCGTAATACTTTTTTTCTCGCATTATTATCAAGGTAATTTAATTTAGTGCTTTCATTTAATTTTAAGAACCGAGTACTCGAAATCAATTTAAATTAAAGTCAAGTGTCGTTTAAATTTCCGAACGTCATTCTTAGGATTTTTTTCTTCATGTTTTCAAATTCGCTTGCAGATTCAGTGTGGCCCAGTTTGTTTCGCAGTTAGCTGCCTGACTCGACAGTCCTGGCAAACTTTGTATTACAGTATTTAGATTGTTCAAAAAAGTTGTCATCTTTTTTACTACTTTTAAAAAAAATACTTACTAAATTAAAATTTTGCATTTTCTTATTTGCGAGATATTAACACCAACTCTCTTGAATGTG
Organism: Araneus ventricosus; assembly: GCA_013235015.1. Classification (NCBI taxonomy): domain Eukaryota; kingdom Metazoa; phylum Arthropoda; class Arachnida; order Araneae; family Araneidae; genus Araneus; species Araneus ventricosus. The sequence continues at coordinate 52,399 of BGPR01001513.1, forward strand.
CTCCGCATTTAAATATTTTGATATTTCAGTTTGTGTTTAATATTCTTAAATTCAAAACAGCTTGTATAGAGATTAAATCGATTCTAACTGTAATATTAAATTTTATGAAAGTTGAATATCCTGAATACCCATGTATACTTATAAATTAAATACATTTCCTACATAGATTGCAGTTCGTCGATAACTATTCGAAGATTCAAATTTTTAAAAAATATATCATTTGTAGAAAAACCCTCATCATTTGGCTTCTCTTACAGTGCAACTAAAATTCATATCGCTGCAATGCAGATATCTTCCTGAACTTTAACGGTATTCAATTGGAATTTTTATATAAGCTGTCCTATATATCTGGCTTTGAAGTTATTGAATGAAAAATTTGGCTACAGTTCGCACATGCGCAGTTAAAATTTGTTTACTACAAATACTCATATTTCCTCTAATATTCAAATTATTTACTTCAAATTTTATTATAATATTTAGCTAACATATTGTTATGAATTCTGTAAGTTTCGTATAATTTGGCTGAAAAATCTGTATGTTATAAGCAAAAAACTTGTGGGAAAATGTGGGATTTTTTAAGAAAAACTTTATAGCTTCCTGAATATTTTCGTGCTTTTTTTTTTATGTTGCGCTTATCAAGCGAAACCACTGGTGACAGTGTCAACTTGTTGGTCAACTTTCTGTAAAATGGGTGAGTCCTAAATCATTTTCTTCTTCAATTTCTGGTCCGCTCTCTAAATGCTATAATGACCGAATCTTCCCTGTACACTGTGACCTGAACCCTCTTATTTACATGGTCGAATTTCTAGGAAAATCCTTTCAACCATTCGGGAGATATTTAAAACAAATGTGGAAATTCAAAAGTGTTCTCATTATTCTGTCAGCCACCTATACTTTTGATTAGTTATATTATACTTGAAAGTCATTCAAATCAGTCACGATTCACGTTTTCATTTTTTAACAAGTTAACTTTTTAGAAAAAGGGAACGATGGACACGATTTTAATGATTTACTTTGCAGAGCTCAAACTAGATAAGATATTTTTTTTTGAAAAATTATATTGATTCATCTCAAAGCGTTTTTTTTTTCAATTCGGGGGCGGAGATAATTTTATTATTGCCCTCTATGTTTTCCTGTATTGTTATTAGATTATACTATTATGTCCTTTAGGACAAAAGAGTTGACACTGTTCATTCGAGCTCGAAATTTAGAAGACATATAAAATGGTACTCAGTTTATGATAACATTTATTATAGTTCATAATATAAGTTGGTGATTTATGAGCTCATTTCTCCTTTTAAACTGAAAAAATTATCTTTATTAAACGTAAGAAAAGAAAAAAAATATTTATTAAAAATAATTTTGAAATGTTGTTCCTATTGAATATAAAATTTGAATGTTTGGACACTATTCTGTCTAACTCATCTAGATAGAAGCAGAAACCAAAACCTGTTTTGAGTAAATGAAAAAAGATAAAGGGACGCAAAGGTATTTTAATTTCTTTATCTATTTTATATATACATATAATTAGGGTTGCCAAACGTCCCGTATATTCGTCACCGTATTTCACTACTCAGTCACTACATATTACTATTTGTCCCGTTTTCTCCCTAAACTCTAGCGGGAAGAAATAGAACGTACGATCGCATATTTATAAGTAAGAAACATCGATATTGGCAACACTGATATTCTATTCAATTAGTTTGTATATATGAAAGATTATTTAAAGAAAAATAATACCAACCAGAAGTGCGTAGCAACTATGAAATTGAATATGAAAGAGAAGTGGCTGTAGTTTTCTACAGATTCAATGTATATTGATAAGAAGTCATGTCTGATAAAGTTATTTGCCACTCCAGCCCACAATGCAAATGTGGAAATAATATTTTTCTTAATGTCAACTCAATGGTCGGACGAAAGAATCTGGTTTTCAGCAGAGACAACTGAAGCAATTTTGATTTGTCATTATAATTTAAAGATGATTTGCGCCCAATTTTATAATTATGTGAAAGAAGAAAATGGTATAATTAAGAAAGTAAAATCAACTCTAAAATGTGTCTGGGCTAAAAGGGATTGCCTTGCATTTTTTTTATTATTCTACATGTCCATTCTATTAGATTGTATAAAGTTGATTGATCTTTTATCAGAGTAAAATAAACCATTACCTACCCACTTTTTTCATGTTTTATTTATTTAGCACTTAAACGTCCCGTATCAATACCTGGAAATTATGACAACCCTACATATAGTGTTATGAAAAATGACATAACATATGTACTTTGCCAAGAGTACATATTCTTTGTAAAAATTAGATAAATAAATATTAGAAATCAGATAAACTACAATACAAGAATTAGGTTCAAATTGAATAACGAAGATAAAACAAAGGCCTAGAATTAAAAGTATAAGTAAATTATTTTACGTTAAACATTTGTATCACCAATAAACCTTTTTTGGAGGGGACCGCAAAATAATTTTGGGCCTCGGGACTATTGTCAAAATCCGCCACTGATTGAACCCCCTGGAGGTATACTAAAAGAAGAGTATGAAGATTGAATGCCCATTGACGAGTATTTCCCAGTATTTGCCAAATCAAACAGCATTAAACAGCTTGCCAAACAGATTTGTGGCAAGCTGTTTGAGAGCAAGACCAAGAAATAAGCGTTGGTGATTCCGACGGGGACGCACATGTTGAAAAAAAACCCTCCAACGAACGCCGAAATGAGGCAAGCACTTGATATTTTGAAACGCTGCGTGCAAGATCGTTCAACAAATTTTTAAAAATAAGAGTACAAACAATACACAAGCGAACTGTTAAGGAATAATTGTTGACAAGCAAAAATTAATGCAATCGTTATTTTTAAAATAAATTACAGATAGCCCGTAAGAAGGTTTTTTTTCCCTTTATATAATAAAAATATAGTTGATTTTACCCAGTCAGGTTATTGTTATCAATCGGTTAATTTTATCAACATTCTTAAGTCCCGAAGTAATCACATTAAGCGGCAGCTATTGTATTATTATTATTATTTATTCCGTCTTATCTTTTTCATTTAATTATTTTGCATTTTTGTTGTTTGTTTTCAATATTTCTTTATTTTCTTTTGCATATTTTGTTTTCCTAAGGAATTGTTTCGTACGGGAACTGAATTGTTTTGTATACTTACCTCTGTATGCCCCGAGTTGTACATTCGTGGTGCACGAGGAGTATCTCTTGTTCAATTATAAATAAAATAAATAATTTTATGTGTAATCATTTGCTTTGTAATTTTTATATTTCCATTCATCTGTATGCTGTTTATTTATTAATTTTTTGCTTTTCAATAAAGTTTACTTACATCTATACCAAACTAGAAAGGAGTCACATGAGCTCTAGATACAGGTGTGGTGTGCTGTGGCGTTAAGATGGTAAGGCAAATTAAATGTTGTGAAAAGTAATTGCGGTTTTCTTGTTTGGAAACTTTACGAATTAAAAAAACACACTCAAAATACAATATATACGCTGAGCAGAATTCACATTTTAATATTCTGGTGTATACGAATACGTTTAAAAAACAGTTAAAATCTGATTTTTACAGTTAAAATGTTGTGTTTAAAGATTGAACTTTTATCTGTCAAGTTGGCAATGGAATCAATTTATGGGACTTCACAATCGCATGACAATTATAACTATGCATGTCCTCTGAACACGTAACAACATTTTGCACAGTTTTTTACTGTTTAACATCTTGTGCCAGTGGTTTCGAAACTTCTCCAATTCGCTGCGTCTTTATGCTGAATCAGATTTTTTCAACGGACTCTTACGTGAAACACCAACAAGTGCTACTTGCAATTTTTGTACAGTTTAGGTATAAAATAAGCAAAACACATTTTAGATCAAATAAAGAGTTATTTAACGGACTTTAATAAATCTAATAATCAGAGGGATGAATGAGCCCGTTCATCAGTACAACATGCTATTAAATTGTGGAATTAAATTAGACACAGCTGACCATATTTCTTTCTACGCTTTGATTTTATGACAGCATCTGCCGACGGTCCAAATTCGCACGAATCAGAATGGAATTAAAGTTTCCAGAGCTTTAAAAATTATGAAAATTGTATAATATCTCGCGGCACCTCTATGAGGAAGTCGAGACTGCTCATGACGCCTCTGCGCACACTTCGGAAATCACTGTTCTATGCTGTGCAAAGACAGAGTGCTTGTGCAAATCTTTTGCATAGAAAACATGCTTGACATTCCACCTTTCGGCTAATATAATGTATAAGAGAAAAGCGAATGTTATAAAATACGTTTTTCAGACTTCACTGACAATCCCGAGTTATAAAAAAGTATGGAAGTGAAAATTCAGAAAAAAAAAAATGCCTATATCAGATTGTGTCTATGTTCATTTAGGCATAAGTGTTTTTAGAATGCACTGATATAAATATTTATTAATTAACATATTAAAAATAAAGTAATTTAATAAATTAAGTAATATTTACTTAATCTTTATATATAAAAGGCAAATACCATGACTCACTGATCACGAAATCTCCCATACCAAGGGGCCTAAAAACTTGACATTTGGCAGGCGGTGGCTTCTTGGGTAATAGGCGCTCATTAAGAAAGGAGTTTTCTAAATTTTAATTCGAATTTAAATTAATTAATAAATAATTAATTGAATTTTAACGTTTTTCTGGAATAACTTTGGAATCTATTATCGCACAAAAACCATTTTTAGATTATCTTAAAGGTAAAAAAAATTAGCTTTTCAATGACACCAATTTTATTTCCACGCGACATTTTGTTCAATTTTAAACAATGTTTCAAAATCTTTCAAAACATGAATTGCAACAATGTTTTTATTGTTGCAAATAAAAGTCAAAGAAATCTCATTATTTCAGCAAATCTTTTATTCACGCGCTTTTGCGATTGTTACGGTTGTGATAGTATAAATTATTTTCTTGGGAAATTAATTCCAAAGAAGAATTTTCACTTTAGTATTAATTGCATTGCTGAAATATTTTATCGCACCTACTTCAAAGTAATATTTTTTTAAGACGTGGCAACAGGTATTTGAATTCAGGTTTGTTTGTTTTTGTGTGTGAGGTAGACTGAAATGATTTTCATCCTTTCTTCAAGCATTTAATCTCATGCTTTCCTGCCATTTTAAAATTATGAGGCATGAAAACGTTTTCAAATTTTTGTATATTGCATTATAGGTAATTTTTTATTAAAATTTTGGTTGGCTTAAGAGTACAGTACTGCCCCTAAACTTGAATTTCCTCAAGTGACAACTCATCAAATTTGATATTAGATTTTGCGCATTTCAGAACTTATGGTAAGAAGCCAGCTTAACGGTAGAGGAAAGAGTCGTGAAGTTGGTGACGGGACATTATCTCGACTATATATATATAGAAGGCAAATACCATGACTCACTCATCACGAAATATCCCAAACCATTAGGCCTAGAAACTTGAAATCGGCAAGTGGCTGCGTTTTGGGTAGTAGGTGCTCACTAAGAAAGAACTTTTTGAAATCATAATTAGAATTTTATTTAATTAAAAATTACCTTTAATTTTAACGTTTTTTCCGCAATAGCTTCGGAGCATATTGTCGCACAAAAATCGTTTTAACTTCATCTTAAAAAATTAGCTTTTCAATGACACCAATTTAATCACCATGCAGCGTTCTGTTTAATTTTAAATAAGTTTTTCAAAATGTTTCCAGCGTGACGGAACATCGGTGTTCCTCAAGGTCACAGTTCATAGCACTAGATAGGGAGGAGAGGGTTGGTGACGGATTACGAACTAGGGAGAAATGCTACTCAGTCATAATTCACACCAGTGACGGCGAGGAGGGGGCGAGGAGGGGCACTCGCCCCCTACTTTTTTAAGGAAAGATTAAATTTTTAGTTCTTTTTAGCTGCCTGAAACTAGGAATTACAAAAAAGCCATAGCGTTCGGGAACTAACTATTTTTTAGTTATTTTTTAAAATTTTTGCTGTCTACCTTTATATTCCCGGATCCTTTAGATGTCTATAAATGCCTTTTAGATGTCTTTTTTGCCACCTCACTTTTTCCACCCAATTCGGCACCCACTGGTTCACATGGTGCCATGGTCAGGATTAATCATTCTACCGATGAGTGATAGATGAATTGAGTGAGAGTTATTTGAAATGCAATATTTAAGTTTCGTTAGCTGTGATGTAGCATACAGAATTGTATCGCTGGCATCTTAACATTTACGTCTTTATATATTTTACTATCTGCCAAATATAATAAAATAATCACTTTGTTTATTCATCTTTCCTGAGTTATCGCGGGTGAAACTGCGACGGGGGAATGCTATAATTAATGTAAAATACAAAAATAGAAACTAATTTAAACGGGCGAACCAGCTGGTCGCCGAAGGCGGCTAGTATATTATATATTCATAAAACATCAATACTATTTAGTTTTACCTACACGAATTATGCGAACGAACACATATGATTCTAATAGAAATAGAAATAGGTATTTAAAAAAAAGCTTAAACAAAGTTTAAGAACTAATGTTATTTTCTATGTTTTCCAGCCTATTTGTTAAGTGGAAACTTGAAAAGCGCTTTCGTACGACAATTATCGAACTCTTTCGCATTATGAGAAACGGAAGCAGAACGATAATGCAATTTTTCTCACCCAAAAAAGTTGTGAAAATGTAATCAAAGCAGAAGATATTTTCGATAAACACAGTTGCATTAAATTGTGCAGATGAATGTTTAAATGACATGTACAGTTATGTTTGTCATGTGACTGTGATGTCACATTAATTTACTTTATTGTGTTTAAAATGTACTCACGTGATAAAAGTCAACTGCGAAACGCCAGTTTAATTTTGGAATCCATTGCGCATATTATGGGAGGGAAATGAGCGTGATGCGCATGCATGTGAGAAGACATGTACAATTACGTTTGTCATGTGAATATGACGTCATGTGAATTCATTCCATTGTTTATGAAGGAATAAAGACGAAAGATAAGATAGTAAACTCGGAGTCAAAAAAGAATTTTGCTATTTATATCCTTTTTTTTTTACACAAATAAATTATTTATTAGAATACTTAACTTAGCCGATTTTACTGGAAAAAATTTTAAATTTTAAAATGTTTAATTTTGGAATATTTTTGTGTTTTAAGCATAGATTACGTTTAAGGCATAGATTAAAACTCCCAAGAAATTTAATAAAATGTTTAGTTCATAGTATTTAGCTGTAAGAAAAAATTTAATAAATGCGATTTTTTTTCCGTTTTATTTCAAATATTTTTGTGTGTTATCTTCTCTGAATTTTTTAAATGATATAATATAATAGGAATTTTTGAAAAGCAATATGTCATCTGCTGATGGTGATCCAATGCACTGATACACGATTTCTAAGTGGCAAAAACTTCCATCCTAATGGAGCAACGCAAACGCTGAAAGTTGAAAATTTGAAAAATTTATGAAATACAATACATTCTAAGAATGAATTTGTGCAATAAGAAACCATGAAAAATCGAAAAACCTCACTTTACGTGATTAGGAGTACAGAACGTTGCATAAGTACATACATAGCGAACTAGTCAGACGTTCCGGAGTTGTATACTTTGTTGTGGATTGAAAAAAATGTCATACATTTGTCATGATTTCGAAAAAAAAAGTTTTATTTTTTTTAAACTTAAAAAATCAATATTTCACGTTAAAAGTAAAAAAAAGTTTTACTTAGAATCGATTGATTATTATTAATTTCCGTGAAGCTCGTGATTTCGATAGTGTCAATGATAAAGTGAAAAGGCGTACCGGAGTTTGTCCCCTTTTCCCGTATTTGACTCGATTTTGAACAAAAATTATCTTTTTCACTTATAGGTTTTGTATTAAAAATATAACAAAGTTACTCTATAATTAATTTTTGAAAATTAGTTTCTGAAGAATTTTTACTAAAAATAGAATGTACTCACTTTATTTTAGAAACGAAGTCTGTTCAAAATGGCAATGCCTTTAAATGTTATTTATTTTTGTTATTTGTAGGCCCATGCTTTCATCAGTGTCAATGGTATAATGAGAAGGCGCATCGGTTAACCAGTGACATTTTAGGTTTGATACCCCTCTCTCTCACCTCACATATAAAGTGACCATACGTCTCGGGTTAGTGGGGCACACCTGGATTTTGATTGTTTATATCGAATTTCAATCAATGTTAAAAATAGCTCATACTAAAAAAGATGAACTAGATATAATTTTTTAAAAAAAATGAGAGTTTTTTTTTCTGAAAGTAATTATTTTTTATGATTTTTGATATACATATGATTTTTGATATACATATAAAATGACTCTTTCCTCCAAGATTGAAATGGCGCTCAGAATTCGAATTAAATGTTCCGGATTGACCCATTTTTTAAAAAAATTATCAGCAAATATTTTAAATTAGAAGAAAGGTTAACTAGAATTAATTTTTCCAAAAATTAGCTCCTGAAGAATTTTCCTTCCCTTTTACTGTGCATAGAATAAGGTATCCCTAATATGACCAATATGGATGAATGAGTGTGAAATAAAAATAATGAAAACAATAGCAAAAACATTATGTATACTTCTTTATCTACTTGTGCTTTTTGTTTGGGCAATTTTAAATGATTAACTATTGTGTCATTCTAAATTTTCTTATTTATTTTATTGACATAAGTTTGGTACTTTGCCTAATAATCTCCCACCTCATCCCTTAACCATCGTTCCACATTAAAGTTCGGAAAATATGGTTACTTAAGCAACTGACTTTTTGACTGGACATCAAATGGCAGTTTTCTAAAGTAACAGATTGTGAGTATCATCTTATACTCTCTGATTAACAAAAACTCTATTTACCAGTACCATGAACAAAACTCTAGGAAATTTTCGTAAATGATCTTTTGCGGTTTTTTCGCCTTAACGAAACGAAAATGCTTCTTAATAACGACAGAGAGAAAGAGCGCGAGAAGAAAAAATCGTCTGCACTTGGAACAGCTTCACAATCAATCAATTCTCTCGAAACTTAGTGGTGGCAGCGAAGCGAACCGCTGCCTCATGGAGAAAGACTGTTCTCTTGGCCAATTTTTCTCCCTCGTGACCTTGAGATGACTTTCGCGTATCTCCCGGAAGTAGGAGAACGTTGTTGCTCGTTCGGCGAGGACCTGTTTCGAGCGGGCGCGGTGGCACGCATCTCTCTTCCCTTCGAAAACTTTTTTTCCAAAACACAATCCTATAAGAGGAGCTTCTTTAGCTATTTTTTTTTCAATTTGTTCTATCTTTCCGTGCCCAAAATCACTTCGTGATTCTTAAACAAATCAAGTTTTGCATGTTTTTATAGCACAAAATCAAAGCGACCGATTTCGGTTTAAAAAAAAGCGAATGAAACTGTGTAAAGATTAACAGAAGGCAGGGAAAGCGTGGAGGGAGGGGGCTGGGACCGTTGTTCCTGTGCTTTCTTAAAACTTGTGTGATTTCTCCTTTTAGCTTCCTCGCAACAAACATTCGCTATGTCCTCTATGTACTTTTTGAAGACATCAACAGGTGGTTAAATGGGATTCTTTCCGTATTTCTGTGAATGTATTTGAAATATTGATATCACTTTTGACGAATAATTAGTTTCTCCACATATGGTTATCGGAGTTCTGCTGCTGGCGCCATGTGATACGTGTTTTAGCAGACATTTTCGCCTATCACAAATTTTCAATAAATTGAGTAGATCCGGATTAGCCGGAACAGTCCCGAATTTTTACTGTCAGACCCAGACTGAAGAAGTATTTCGGATTTGTCTCGAATTTGAGTGAAATGTCTCGGATTGTCAGAAATTTGCTCATAAATCTATTAATCATATTAATAAAATTAATTAGATTTAATTTTTAAAAAATTTAAAATTAATTTATTAGATTGACCATTTTCTAATTGGGAAGGAGAAAGAAAGTGAAATTTATTCTTCCTCGGTCATTTTTTTTTTCTGGTTCGGGGACGAAGTTATTTCGGTGTTCGCGTGCATTAATCATAAATGGAAGGTTGGGGGGGGGGGGTAGAATTAAGAAATTGATAATCTCTTCGTTTGTAAAGTATCATTAGAATATTAAAAGGTATTTATTCCCCAAGGTGATTCATGTTTTAACCGTTGCATTTGGTTTTCATTATGATATAAGAAGGCGGTCCGATAATAAAGGTACAGGACGAAATTACACTGACAATTATAATTCAAGAAAATATTTAATACATTTCACAAAGATTTCATACTTTTGTTTACTTCTTGACATAATCTTTGTGAACATCGAGATGTTTATCCTGCGTAACACTTGTTTGAACATCCCTTCATGGTACTGCTGTTTGTCAAATTGCTTGAAGTATTCCAGAACGGTTTTTTTTTGCAAATCCTCTTGAACCGCAAAACGTTTTCCCACCAAAACTCTCCAGAAATTGAATACAGTTATTAAAAAGAAAAGGCTATGACAATTACGAGAAGGAATTAATCTTTTGCACGATGGCGAAAGACTCCATACGTCAAATCACCCAAAACATGGTTGTTACAACGGAAATGGGAGATCCTGCAACACCCACCTTATAGTCCAGATTTACGCCCCCTCGGATTTGCATTTATTCGGACCTTTAAAGAAATTTTTGGCGGGAAAATGCTTTGCGGATAGGTAGGATTTGCAAAACACTGTTCTGGAATACTTCAAGAAATTTGACAAACAGCACTGCCATGAAGGGACAAACGAGTTGTTCAAACGAGTGCCACGCTAGATAAACGTCTCGATGTTCACAAAGATTATGTCAAGAAGTAAACAAAAGTATGTAATTTTTGTGAAATATATTAAATGTTTTCTTGAATTATAATTGTCAGTGTAATTTCGCCCTTTCTTTTATTATCGAACCGCCCTCGTACATCAAGGTCTGCGATGTGTGAGGTTTACTAGCAGGAGCGAGGAGATAGAGTTGAATTTTCTCTTTTTGAAGCACTACGCATCAGTGGCGTACCTACATGAAATGGCGCCCAGGGCAAATACCGAAACTGCGCCCCCCTTTTTTTCTTTTGAAATGCTATCCCATTTTCTTTTCGGAAATGCCTTCGAGTGCAAAGATTAAATGTGGAAATAAACTTAAAGAATAACATATAAAATATTTTTGAGTTGATAGGATTTACACATTGCAGTTTTTTTAAACAAAATTTCGCTGAAGCTTCACAGAAAATTTGATGCATTTTAACCTTAATTCTTTAAATATAGATTAAATAAGAAATTTAAAGTTTTTTGTAAGAAACTTCTATATATTAGAAATTTATTAATAAAAGGTGCATTCCATTTATTTCGCATTTGGAAAATAATATAAAATGTGCAAAAATATCTTAATTCATTGAAAAAAACCACGCACATACGAATAATAATAAAAAAATTATTTACATTACTTTTTCCCCATAGTCAGTATATAAAAACTCTAAACATTGAAGTAATTCTTTTGTTAGCACAGATAAAAGCATACAAAAAACTTACTAACTAATATATATATTCACAATATAATTCATACATATATATTATGATATATATTTATGATATGATATATATTTATGATCATATTTATACATATCTTTAAATTTATTAATAAAAATTTGCAACTAATAAAGTTTAATATTGCTTTATCTAGCACCTTATGAAAAAGTTAAAATTCATTGCATGTAATTACGGGATCATAAGGTTAAAATTCATTGCATGTAATTAGGGAATACGCTATTGCAGGAAAAAAATGCTGATTCAAGCATTAGTCAAAATTATAACGTTATCAATTTGTCTATGACGTGAAAAATTGTACTTCTTTATTATTTTAGTAGACATTATTTATGTACATACAAAAAAGATACATTATTTATGTACATAAAAAAAGATACGTTATTTCTGAAAGATTTGATACTAAATCACTAATAATAGTATAATAATTTCAATTTTTTCGGATTTAATGTATTTTTCAAAACAAACGGAGGGGAGGGGGAACAGACAGAAAAATTAAGTCTACTTGCTGGAATACAACTGGTGAGAATAATCTTCTAAATGCCGAGGGTTTCATGGGCAAAGGCATCATTCCAGGTTTTATCGAGTCAAAAGCTTGAAATAGACATCTTAATTAAAACTAAAACACTAAAATTGAAGTAATAAGTCTAAAACTTAAATTTAGAATAATTTTCACTGAAATAAATGAAAATATATGCATTATCGACACCATATATAAAAGAACTTCAGGCATGTGCATGACGATATCATTTCTTAGAATTATTATCAAGATCAGGATAATAATCTTCAAAACTACCTTTCCGCAATATGCAAAAGAAAAGTACATACAAAACGCATTAGTACTTTATTTGAAAATCATTTTGTTGGAAAAATCTGCTGTAAACCTAGCAGAACATTTGGGATGTCAGAAGATTTAAAATTAAATTATGAAGTGCATGCTTATTTAATTCTTTGGAATTTTAAATGTAAATTCTTTTAGAAAATCTTTGCTATTTTTAAGAAAATTAATTTTTTTCAATGTCAATTTAAGATCTGTTTGCAAGATCTGTTAATTTTTAACAACAGTTGCAAAATTTTATGCGGTCTTTTCTCTCTCTCTCATTTTTTGGAAGTTTTTTTTTTTTTTTTGTTTGGCAGATCAACTTCATCTGGGTTTTGCGAAATAAAAACTTAAAATAAACATTATCGTATTTTCATCATACAAATTATGCAAATATTCAGTACTAAAAACAATGTAAAGATAGTGAACTTACGTTCTTTAAAGTTAATGGGGTGCTCTTACACTAAGAAAAAAATTGAGGTATATTTTTGGTTCCTCACTCTTTGCTGATTGAAAATAGGAATGACACCTTTGCTAACCATTTATCACCAATTTCCGAAGAAATTGATATCCATTGTGAATCATGCATACCGTGGGAAACCATAGGAACCAACAGGTCAGAAGAAAGCGTCAGAAACACTACGGAGATAATCACCCCTAGCCATCTTCCCTTATCTCCCACCACACAGACACTAATTTGTGTCTCGGTAGGGTGGGAGCTCTCAACGAGCTTTTAATTTCGCGATACGGGTTTCGGTCAGCAAATGTCTGAAATATAATATTACTTGTTATTTTGTGACAGCTTGAGGTTTCCGGGTTGTAAAAATGACTGTATCTTTAAGATTTTCCCACAGTTTGTTGAAATCATATCATTTTTTAAGAATCTTGGAAATAAGAGCTTCAAAAAACCTACTTTTATATTAAATACAACCAATTGATTCCTTAATTTTGCTCCCCCTTGCAATTGCGCCCAGGGCAAAAGCCCCACCCTAGATACGTCACTGCTACGCACACACTGAAAAGCATAAAAAACATAAATGTGTTTTCAATGCATCATTACGAAAGAAATCTCTTTACTTCAAGAAGGTTAGCAAAATGGATTCAGAAGTCAATTGCACTTTTTAGGGATTAATATTTTCTTATAATCAAGGAGAAAGTGTCAAGATGTCATGGAATAGTCGGAACACTCCAGATTTTCAACTCCTTTCCCCGAATTTCAAAGAAATGTTCTAAATACTCCGTTTTTTGCTTGACAGAAAATAAATGAAACTTAAAGTTGATTAACTAGCAAGGGGAACACCAGGTTCGTGGATCAACGATTTTTTTGAAATTTTGTACATTTGTAGTAGTGCCTTAGGACAATACAACATGCAAGCCAGAAGTTCTACAACTCAGTAATTTTTGAGAAAATCGATCGAAAAGAATATCAACCAGTTCGCTACATGTTAAATCTGAGAGGGCGGCGGTCGAGTGGGATGAAATGAGGGCCTGGGTACCTGCACACTTAAAATCATTTCCCGCAAATGTACTCCAATTTGCCAGCCGTGCGACGTTTAATTTTACAGACAGGTTAAAAATTTTATAAAGCGCCTCCAGAATTGTTCATGCTTGCTTGAAAACGAACGAGAAATTGCATTTGTTGAAGATGCAATCAAAATACATTCCATCGTGCATCACCAATTATCGGCACCGATATTTGCAAAAATGTTGCGTTACGTGTGGTTCGCATGAAAATTGAGTGACGAAAGGGAAATTTTTCACAATGTAAACAATGTTTGCTTTTCATCTGCAGGCCTACAGTTACCTGTTTTTGCGGGCAAGTTGGGTTTATTGGGTGCAGTAGATACAGTTTGAATTTATGTTTTTTGGGTCTGTATGACAAATATCAACCTGCAACTTTTCATGTTTAATGAAGCTTTGAAAACAGTATGTCATAAATATTATCGTATACCAGCAAGTAATCTCTTATTTTATTATTAAATACAATAATTACGATTCATATAATGTGATGAATAAAGTTATAATAAAAAAAATTATCGTACAAAAAATTATCAGAATTACTAAACGCTGTTGAAAGTTCAATAAATATCCATGCATGTAAAGAAATTATTCATTATAAAATATTTAAACGATAGGGGAAAAAATTGAATGTGGGACTCGATCCGGCGATTCTGAAGCTCTGACGCTAACCACTCGACTGCCGTCATCTTGGACTACGTTTACAGCGAACTGCTTGATATTCTATCCTCTCAAGTTTTCGATCTATTTTCTTGGAAAATTACTGAGTTACAGAACTTGCGGCTTGCACGTTGTATTATCCTAAGGCACTACTACAAATATACAAAATTTGAAAAACAATCGGTCACCCATTTACCTGGTGTTTCTCCTTGTAAGTTAAGTTCTTGAGAAGTTAGTTTCTGAAGAATTTTTCGTCCCAATTCTATATGCATAGAATATAGTCACATTATATTATGACCAATGCAGATGAATCAGCGAGAAGAAAAAATAGTAAATGTAGTTGCAAATTATATTAGTTGGGTTTCATTCCTGCTTTTAAAAAAAATTTCAAAAGAGCAGAAATTTACTTGCCTATATTATTGTTTCTGAATATTTAATTTATTTATATATTTTTTAGTTTTGTACAAACTCCTCTCCATTGTCCCGAATTGCCCGCACGGCTACTGGAGGGTCTGGAATGAAGTTAAAAAGCATCTAGTTTCTTTATTTTTAAGCTTAGCCGACTTTTGCTACCAGGTGGTTCACTGGGAATATTGGTTGTATTTACTATCCATTAAATCTCTTATACATAACTTGATATTCATGGTTCTCTCAACAAAGTATTTTAAGACTTCAAATTATGAATAGCATTTAAGCAGGGCCGGATTAAGCTGTGCAGGGACAAATTTGTATCATTAAAAAGATTTTTTTTGAATTTTCAGATAATGCAAAATTTTAAGAAATGCATTTTGGTATAATTATATTTCAGGAAATACTGACAAAAAGTGTTAAAATTTTGTTTATTTTTTAATTAATTAGAAGTCAAAAAATTCAAATTTAAAAAAATCCTCCCCTAGGTGCACATGCCCAGTCTCCGAAGTATAACTCTGCCAAATTGGGAAGGCAAGCTCTGTCCAATGGTCTGCCCTGTAGAGCTCAAACTGACGGACACCGCATTCACTTTTATTATTTGTAGAGATATTCAGTGGCGGATTTCCGCACAGGCGTTAAAGGCGCCACCTCGTGCCTAGAGACTCTAGGGGGGGGGTCTCAAAATCTATACGAGAAACATCACAGCACTAAGCCGACGGCGAATTTACGACATTGCAGCCTTAGTTATAGTATAATCCTCAACTCACTGAAAAGTTTCTCCCTCTTTGCTTTTAAAAAATTAATGAGTAAATGAAAACAGCCAATCGGAAAGTTGAGGGGAATTAAGTCCTAGTGTGACTAATGTGTATCATTATTGATAAATTAACCTGCTTGTCAAACAGGAATGTGCTCTATAGGAAACGAGATATGCTGATGACGACATTCCTTTGATGATACGTCCATTGCACCCAAGACGCGATGGTCTGTAAACTGATTTCTCAGGTATAGAACTGCGCAGGGCAAAATAGGTAACTAACTGTTTAGGGGCCCCGCAATTTTTGGGACCAGATGCATCGAAATACTTTTTTCTCGCATTATTATCAAGGTAATTTAATTTAGTACTTTCATTTAATTTTAAGAACCGAATACTCGAATTAAATTAAAATTATAAGTATCGCTTAAATTTCAGAACGTCATTCTTAGAATTTTTTTTTTTTTTTCATATTTTCAAATTCTCTTACAGATTCAGTGTGGCCCAGTTTGTTTCGCAGTTAGCTGTTTGACTCAACAGTCCTGGCAAACCTTGTATTACAGTATTTAGATTGTTCAAAAAAGTTGTCATCTTTTTTACTACTTTTTAAAAAAATACTTACTAAATTAAAATTTTGCATTTTTTTATTTGCAAGATACTAGCACCAACTCTCCTGAATGTGATCCGCATTTAAATATTTTGTTATTTCAGTTTGTGTTTAATATTCTTAAATTCAAAACAGCTTGTATAGAGATTAAATCGATTCTAACTGTAATATTAAATTTTATGAAAGTTGAATATCCTGAATACCCATGTATACTTATAAATTAAATACATTTCCTACTTAGATTGCAGTTCGTCGATAACTATTCGAAGATTCAAATTTTTAAAAAATATATCATTTGTAGAAAACCCCTCATCATTTGGCTTCTCTTAGAGTGCAACTAAAATTCATATCGCTGCAATGCAGATATCTTCCTGAACTTTAACGGTATTCAATTGGAATTTTTGTATAAGCTGTCCTATCTATCTAGCTTTGAAGTTATGAAAGAAAAATTAGGCTACATTTCGCACATGCGCAGTTAAAAATTTTTTACTACAAATACTCATATTTCCTTTAATATTCAAAGTATTTACTTCAAATTTTATTACTTTCTCTAACATATTGCTATGAATTCTGTAAGTTCCGTATAATTTGGCTGAAAACTCTGTATGTTATAAGCAAAAAACTTGCGGGAAAATTTAGGACTTTTTAAGAAAAACTTTATAGCTTCCTGAATATTCGTGCTTTTTTTTATGTTGCGCTTGTCAAGCGAAACCACTGGTGAAAGTGTCAACTCATTATCAGCTTTCTGTAAAATGGGGTGAGTCCCAAATCATTTTCTTCATCAATTTCTGTTCCGTTCCCTAAATGCCATCGTAACCGAATCTTCCCTGTAAACTGTGAGTTGAAGCCTCTTCTTTACATAGTCGAAGTTCTAGGAAAATCCTTTCTTCCTTTCGGGAGAAATTTGAAAAAATGTGCAAATTCAAAAGTGCTCACATTATTCTGTCATCCACCTATACTTTTGATTAGTTATATCGTATCTGAAAATTATTGCTTCATTTTACGATTCACATTTTCATTTTTTAACAGGATAACATTTTAGAAAAAAGGTACGATGGAAATGATTTATTTTGCAGGGCTTAAACTAAATAACATATTTTTTAAAAAATTATCTTAATTCATCTCAAGTGCTGCATTTTTTAAAAAAATTCGGGGATAATTTAATTTTTTTCCCACTTTTTTCCCTATATTGTTAGTATATTATACCAGGGGCTCCCAACCTTTCTTCTCTCTCGTACTCCTTGATTATTATTTTGGTTTTGGCGTACCCCTTACTATCATATCCCCCCCCCCCCCCGAACCAGCCGTGTATTCGAAGAAATTTTTACCAATAATGTTAAGGTTAGTAGGGAATTCATAAAATTTACAGAACTCATTTTGGATTTTACATTTTATTCCATTTATTCAATAGTATTAGTTAAACTCCAAAGCAAATGAAACCAGTATTGTAATTATTTCATCTTAACTATAAGGATAGCTAAAAATTACACTTCGTAATGATTCAAGTGGTATAGTTATTAAATAACAAATATTCATTAGGAGAAACAAAATTATTTAATTTTTCAATCCCTTGTGTTTTCTCGTTTCCGCCCTTAACAACTTTGATTTCGCGTACCCCCAAATGTTCCTTTGCGTACCCCCCGGGGTACGCGTACCACAATTTGGGAATCTCTGGATTATATCATTCTCTCCTTTATGGCAAAAGAGTTGAGACTATTCATTCGAGCTCGAAATTTAGAAGAAATATAAGATGGTTCTCAGTTTAAATTTATTATAGTTCATAAATATAAGTTGGTGATTTAAGAGCACATTTCTCCTTTCTAACTGAGTAAGTTTATTTGCTAAATGTGAGAAAATGTCCAACCAATCTAGATAGACACAAAAACTTGAACAAATCGCTGCTACTTAAATATTTTATATTATCAAACGAAAAATATCTTCTCTATGGAGTAAAATGAAAAAAGATGAAAGGATGCAAAAGTATTTTAATTTCTTTATCTATTTTATATATACATATAATTAGGGTTGCCATACGTCCAGTATATACGAGATTGTCACCGTATTTCACTACTCAGTCACGTATTACTTACTATTTGTCCCGTTTTCGCCCTAAACTGTGCTGGGAAGAAATAGAATGTAAGGTGAGAAACATCGATATTGGCAACACTGAGATTCTCTTCAACCAGTTTGTATATCTAAAAGATTATTTAGAGAAATATAATACCAACCAAAACCTCGAAGCAATTGTGAAATTGAGTATGAAAGAGAAATGACTGAAGTTTCTTGCAGATCCCAAGTATATTAACGAAAAGTCATGTCTAATAAAGCTATGGGAATACGTATTTGCCATTCCCACAATGCAAATGTGGAGAGAATACTTTCTCTAATGTCAACTCAATGGTTGGACGAAAGAAACTGGTTGTCAGCGGAGACAACTGAAGCAATTTTGATTTGTCATTATAATTTAAAAGTGATTTGCGCCCAATTTTATAATTATGGGAAAAAAGAAAATGTTATAATCAAGAAAGTAAAATCACCTTTAAAATATGTCTGGTCCTTGGATCTTTTTTATTATTCTACGTGTCCATTCTATTAGATTGCTTCAAGTTTATTGATGTTTTATCAGAATGAAATAAACCATTACCTACCCATTTTTTCATGCTTTATTTATTTAGCACCTAAACGTGCTGTATCAATACTTTGAAATTATGACAACCCTACATATAACGTTATGAAAAATGACATAGCATATATACTTTGTCAAAAGTAAGGTATATTCTTTGTAAAAATGAGGGAAATAAATGTTAGAAATCAGATAAACAACAATACAAGAATTAGCTTCAAACTGAATATCGAAGATAAGCATAGACCTAGAATTAAAAACCTAAATAAGTTATTTTACGTTACACATTTGTATCACCAATAGAGTTTTTTCAGAGGGGAGCCTCAAAATAATTTGGCACCTCGGGCCTCATAAAATGTCATGGCCTCTTGCCAATATCCGCCACTGGAGATATCAGAACGAGGTGTCGTTTGAAAGAGGAAGATCCAAATGTTAACACATTTTAAGCGGAATTAAAATCGGACCAATTGATCTCCAAGTGGAAAGACCAATATTTAACCTATTAGTTTAAATTAAAATTCCCAGACATATCGGATCAGGTAGCATAGTCATGAATTTCATCTATTTGTCCTAAATTGAAAAAGAGTATCATACTTGTACCAGCCTTGAATGGTAAATTTTCAACTTAAGGACTTGGAATGGTTAATTTCGTCAAGAAATTGTTAGGTTGCAGATTTATTCGAAACTCCATTTGAGTTTTATTTTTGCGTTACTATAAATTTTTCAATTTTTGTGACTACGATTGAAGAAAGTTATCTCTCGGAATTTTTTTGTTTTAGAATTACATTTCATATAATTTTTTTCGCATTTAATCGAGAATGACAACAAAAAATGAATTGGATCAACTGAAACCATATTTTGGAAAAACAACTTTTTTTGTCCGAAAAATCTACTTTATTATACGTATATTATTATATTGCTCTTTCTCTCTCTCTCTCTCTCTTTTTTTTTTTTTACCAATTATTGTTATTCATTGCATATTTAATATATAAAATGTATATCTTTTTGTGTGGGTGCAGCTGTTCAATGTTTAATGTTGAAAATCATATCTCGTGAGGAACTGCAAACAATTTGATTGAAAACGATTATCTTTTTGTGTTTATTTTCCCTTTTGGATGATGCATGGTCCCTAAAATTTGTTTTGTTTATTTTTTAACCTTATCGTTTTAGTTGAAAGGCGGTGACAACTGTAAGATATTATTCTGCTAATTGTGTTTCAGAAATATTAAATGAAGTTTGATGCACTTATGTTGTACTAAATGTTTTTCATCACAGAAAATGAAGTAATTTATGAGGGTTTTATTGATTTTTGCGTATTTTGATATATATATATATAACACTTAAATTATGTGAGATTCGAATGCAATTTTATCCATACTTTGTTGCGACTGACTATCTGGAAAAGAGTTACTGGTAAGAAATAATCGCGATGCCCATTTGTAGAATGTATTATTTTGGCAAATTAGGCGCGCATTCCAGTTTTCCCACAAATGGGTGAGGGAAATTCGCTTTACGTCTTGATCAAACTAAGGCACGTATTTTTTTATTCGCTATTCATAATTATCATCGGTGGATCTCGTTATTTTTTTATATCTAAACAAATATGTATCGAAAATTCCTGTTTAAACAGACTAGAGAATTCGAAATAAAGGAAGTATAATTTAGACTACTAGACTTTTTTCGATAAAATCAACATGCACATATATATTATAATTTAACTATATATAAGTTGTAATTTAGCTACTTAATTATAAACATATGATTTAACTTGAAACATGTCTATTTGAAATGCATTTGACAAAATCTAAAAATTAAATAAAATTAGATAATTTCAGATAACAACTTTGTTCCTTTTGGTTCGTCCAAAATTGTTTTGTAGTTATATTTGCATTCAGTTCTGATGCAGATTTGCACAAATATGATATATATCTTGTTCATTGAAAATTGTATTGAATCGCTGACTAAAAAAACCCACATGAGTCAATAATATCAAAATTATCATTTTTTGTGTAAATTGTACATCACCTAAACTCAAAACCAAGTAAACTGAGGAACTCATGTAGTATAAACTTTTTATCATAAAAGATGAGACATCACTAGAAGTATATAATCCATAGCTACTTTGTGTAATTGCATTATTAGTAGTAGTATGTTTTTGTTTCAAAATTCAAAGAGTGCAGCTTTAACTTTCATAATATAAACTAAATTATTTGGATTAGTTAAAAATGATTATAATTTGATAACATTAATTAAATTTTTGCAATCAATCAGTTAACAGACATTAATGAGTTCAATCACTTAAAGTAATAACAATTGTAACCGTGTCAACATCCAATTACATTTTACCTTCTGCGAGATACGCCTTGAATTCCAAATTGACGTAGCTCATTTGACGCGTATCACGTGACATTTACTCGATTAGAAAATTTCATTAAATAAATCAATTTAATAACCACAACTATTATGTATTTGTTAAATTTTTAATACTTGTATTACCTTTTCTTGAAAGTAAGAGCCTTTCACAACAGCAAACCAACAGGAGTGTTTTCCCCTCGATTTTCTCTTATACTTCGATAGATGCGTCGATTCTTTTCACATTAGCACTGTCATTCATATTCAATGAAAGTGTTTTAACACATTTTTAATTATTTTATTTATTTATCTGGATATGTGTTGTTGCACCACCTAAAATTAAAATATTAAATATATTTTGTCCGATTAAATCAAAACGATTAAACTTGTTTTACATTATTATTTTGTATACATTCAGGAAATTTTTATAAACACCAATCGAGAAGAGTTGGTTGAATAACATACAGATACACTGATTTGTGACTAAGCGTTATAAAATGGTACCTTTATACGGGAAAATACGAGAAAGTAGAGGGAAGAATACTCCTAATGTTATGATTTTGAGCGGGGGTTCTCAACCTTTTAAATTTCGTAACACATAAATAAAAATTATATGTACCATCATAAAAGTATTTTCCGATTAAAAATCAATGTATCGGAAATGGAGTGTTTGTAATAAAATAATAAAACAGTTAAAATTTATTTTATAAATTATATTTGGAAAATAAAACTTTTACCTCAGCATAAAATATAAATATACTCTATATTATAATAAATAATGTGTAATAATACATAATAGCAAGCATTAACATTTGTTATTGATGAGGAATAACGCAGCGGCTGAGCATGTTTCATTGAAACCAGTTTCAATGTACCGAGTTTTATCTTTATTAATTTCAAGCAAAAATCAGGTTCAAGTTGCAACAGTGCCCTGTGTTTATTTTGAATTTATAGCATGGCTGGAAATTCAAATCCGTAAACATATGATGTGTTGCAAGACATTAAAACTTTTATCGCTTTGTCCGAAACATATTCATCTTTTCCTTTTAACCAAAAATTTCATAAGTTATTTTTTGAGAACTCATTCATGAGATTTCTGTCACGTGAAATACCTAAAAGCTGATTTCTCTCCTCTCTGAAACATTATTTAGCACAGTATCCAAAATAGAAAACGATCGTGTATCCAACTTTCCTTATCTATATTTCCAGGAAAGAAATTCGATTACTAATACTATGCTATACTATGCTTTTCTGTATCTTCAATTAGTTGGTCGGTCGGTCAGTCAGTGACAAATTATTTTCCTGGAGAAAGTATTCTAATGTTGGAAGTGAAGCAACTTCTTTTTCTCTACAAACTTCTTCAACAAGTCCTTATTTATATATTCTTGTTTTTTCACATGTCCGTACAGCGACACACATTTTCGTTTTGTCAAGTACAATAAAGACAGTTGGTTATATTGGAATCTTGTAAATTAGAATTCATATCGTTCGGTTTTTCTAAAAATATCGGACAAATCAGCTAAACGTGATAGCGAGAATTCATCAATAATAAAGATGAAAGTAAAATGTTAAAAGGGGCACCGTTTCACATTAATTTAAACCTTTTATGTAAATTGTACTAACAAAAATAATGTAAAGTACCATTAGTGGTACATGTACCATAGGTTGAGCACCGCTGATCGAGAATATATTAATGTAGTGTTGGGTCATAGGCAGTATACACCCAAGTCGAGAGGAGGATTCTCCTAATATTTTGATTTAGAGAATTTGATATTTTGATCTAGAAAGATACTCCTATTATTCTGATATAGAAGTTCAGAACTGAACTTTCTGAAATTTCTGCTTTTTATATCTCTTAATATCTTCAACCAGAAAATTAATGTTCACATTTTTTTTCAGTGATGCTTGTTTGTTTCATTCTCTAGAATCAGCTTTGTAACAATTGTAATGTAAAACTGGAAGCATTTTGTAACCAAATAAAACAAAATAAAGATAAAAACTACTTTTTTGTGTGTT
The DNA here is from genome assembly GCA_013235015.1 of Araneus ventricosus. Lineage (NCBI taxonomy): Eukaryota > Metazoa > Arthropoda > Arachnida > Araneae > Araneidae > Araneus > Araneus ventricosus. The sequence continues at coordinate 75,672 of BGPR01001513.1, forward strand.
TTTTCCCCTTTATATTTTGATATTTTATTGGAAGACAAGAAATAAACACTTTTTTGTTTATTTTTACATGACTTTCATTTCAGAAGTTGTAGCGGCCAGCAAGTTGTATTGTATGCCAGAGCAGGTGTTCAAGGATCTTCCACAGAGGAGGACATTTTGAAACTCAAACTGAACTGAGCATCGGGTCGTGACCTTGGATCACCGCTGACGTCAAAGGGTCCACCTGGATTACAAGGATCCATTTGGAATTTCGGGGAAGGAAGAGTTTACATTTTTCTTAGAGGGAAAGAGTGCGTGCCCTGGTTTTTCTCAGAAAAGGAACATTCAAAGAATACAACTGGAGTTACTTATTGGGGATGGCGGTCATTGCGAAAATAACTGGTTTTCGGTTATTCAGGTTTTTTTCACCTCCGGTTTAACCTGGCGGTCATAACCGCTCAAAATAACCGGATTTTGAAATAACCGGTTTTCGGTTATTAACGCCGTTTTAAGACAAAATATTTTATTAATATTGTTTTATAGGAAATCAATCCATTGGCCAATATTTATCTCTTCATAAAGACTTTTTCAGTAATCCGCCAACCAACAGACCACAGTGGTCCAGTTTCGTTTTCTAGCGAGACAAAAATCATAGCGACGAAACTAAACACAGCTGAGACTTGAAATTTGCACAGTTTAAAGGAAATGGACTTCAGTTGTATCCCATGAAATTTCATAACAATCGGTTGGATATTTCTTGATTTGTGTTAATTTATTTAATTCGTTCCCATTGTTCTCTATGGAGGGAACTGTTGTAATCTGCGGAAAAGTTAATAATTAGTTGTATAGAACATAAAAAAATATCTGATAAATTTTACCAAATGAAGGAAATAGCTTAAAAATAAGATTTCTGAAATTTTAGTAAAGTCTGGAAGGTATTTTTTTTATTTTTAACATTCCAAATATTTGTAGTGTTAAAATATATCTAATAAATAATTGTGCGATAAATTCAAATGCGTTTCAAAACCATTAAAAAGTGAAAGAATTTCGTTAATATAATATAAATGTTATATAATACCATTAATTTTTTAAAAAATTACTTTTAAGAGTAAATTAATTTAATTTTAATTACTTTTACTTAAATTGCCGCAGTTTTCGCAAAAATAATATTAGAATTCAGGAAATATTTTAATAACTAACTTTTAAGCGTAATAGATAAGGATAACGCTTTCCATCGTGGGAATTATGCTTCATATTATTTGTTATTTATGAAAAACTATTTGTGGTAAGTTTTCCTAATTTTATCGTCCTCTGAGCTGTAGCTGAAGACAGCGCTTGAGTGGTTGTCACTGAAGCAAACTAATTGTCTTTAAAATTTCAAATCGCGTTCTGAACTATTCCAAATTTCGCGTTTTAGGTGTGTTAATGTCAACTACTAAATCAGAAATAAATATTGAAATCGATTTAAAATACTTCTGAATCCATTCAGCGTTTATTCCTTAAAAAGTTCAAATGTATTTTAAATTAAGTTTCCGCCCCCTTAGATTCGATAATTTTTTAATAAAATTTTCGAATTAATGTCGATTGAATTTTTATTAGTTAACATCAAGGCTAGAACAAGTTAATTTAGTCTTTCAACGGGTTTTTTTTTTTACCCAGATATTTTTTTTGTGTCATTGAAGGAAAAAGTGAAAATTCTTCACTGGCATAGATGACATTAAAAAATAAAATAAATGAAAAAGTCGGGGTTTATCGGAGCTAATTTTTAGACATTTTATAGAAGATAGAGTGCAAAAATGATTTAAGGTAGTCTGAAGGTGTGCACAGTTGTGCCAATTTTGAAAATTCACTTTAAATTTGAAAATTTAGTGAAAAAAGGCCTTTTAAAAATATAGTAAAAAATATGAAAAATATTAAAATGATGTGTTAAAAACGGTATCGTTTACTTGCCCTGGAATCCGACATCATGAAAAATCTAAAATTAGATAGATAAAGAGCAATGTAGGACTTCACAGAACGAAATCCGAGGGCTCACTGAAACGCGACGCAAGTGTTCGAGAGACATTCTTCAACTTTAACCTCCGTAAAACCTCGTAAGACTACATGTTCATACAAAAACATTTATGGCTTTCAGGGTTTCAAACGGTTCTCTACCTACCTCCAAAGGAAATAAACCCATTTGCTGACCTCGACATTTTGATTTTTGTCGCGCTACAAACCGAAACTGGACCACTATGAGACGCCTCGAAGAAGCGGTTGTCGTTGATTGACCTAAGATGATGAAATTCAAAGCTTCATAACTTGGTAGATTTTAGTTTAATCGAACTTAAATTCTAGCCTATCTTCTGATACGGTTTTTTTTACCCTGTTATTGGATTAAAAAAATAACCGGCTATAGCCGGGGCAAAAAATAACCGAAGAAAACTGTTAACCGAAACAAAAAAACGGTTTTCGGTTAAAACCGGTAGGTTTTTTCCATCCCTATTACTTATTTTCTTTGGTCTACTAGTTCTAGAAAGACATTTTGGTGAGACATGAGAAAGAAACATTTGAAAATATTCCTATATTATTCAGCTAAATATTGTATATAAAAAAAGGAAATTAAAAATCTCTAGTTCGAACGCAAAGCCAATAAGTAAATATTTGTTAGCTAGATTTTAAAAATTATATGCAGCTAGTATGAGAAAATTTTCACCAATGCATAAAAATCAACAAAACTTGCCAACTGAAATAAACATCTTACCATTCGACTATCTCGGGCTGAAAGACAGAAAAAAATAGATCCATGATATTAAAACGAGAAGCACTGCAAAATAAAAAAAAATACTGAAATATAAAACAAAATTTAATTACTTAAGAAAGCAATCCTAAAATATCCAAATATTTTTAAAAAGCAATGCTTGAAAGGTGTATTACTACATGTATACTGAAAAATAGAAGGGAAAATTATTTGGAATTAATATCCAAAAAAAGCAAGTTTTTCTTATAGCAAGAGAGGTTATTAAGAGCCAAAACATGTGATTAAAAGATTTGAGGCGATAATTATAATGGTTAGAATTTTTTTGTATCAATGAGAAGTATTGCTAGAATTATATTTAAAATTGATTTTAAATTATTTGTCAAAATAAAAGGAATAAATTGATCAATGAAAATCAAATAATTGAAAAAACAATTATGAATTTTAAGACCGTATAGATTTCATCCCGTCTTCGTTAGATGTTCTGTTTTCATTTTATGCTTTTTATTTCATTTTACATTTTGTTTTATTTATTTATAATATGTTCCAAATTTATTTCCTAAAAACGTTAACATTTCGATTAATTTCTAGAAAATTAAAAACCTAATTAAAATTTCGAAAACTCTTTTCTTATTGGGTTCGTACTATCAAAGAGATAACTATCTGCCAAATTTCGATCTCCTAGACCTTAAGTTTTGGGAGATTTCGCAATGTGTAATTTAGTAAGACAATGGGTTTTATCGTTTATAAAGCTAAATGAAATGAAGAGGAACTAAAACTAGAATTGTTGGGAAAAAACAATAATATATATAACAGAATAACATGTGGGAAAAACCTAATTTAAGGAAGAGAAAGAAGAATATGAAACAATTTATGTTTCCCTACATTTCTTATACTTCTATTTGCTAATTCATTTACTTTTTCAGTAAGAATGGCTGTAAGAAGTAATTATTTGGACCCTACGCAACACACTAACTGATAAAATAAAAAAATTAGATAAATTAATTATTTTAAAAAACAACAATCAAGGAATTAATCGAGTAATATATAAATGATTATTAAAATTTAGATAATAAAAGTTAGGAAAAAGAGAGAACATTAGTGTCGTTGAAAATAACTAACACATCAATTTTTTAAAATTTTCTAATCATTACCATTTTAAAATTTCTGTATTTTATACTGCATTTAACTGCTATTTAATCCTTCTGAGATGAACATTCTTAAAAATGGAACAGATATTTCATAGCAACGACTTAAAGAATTTTTAAATATTCCTAATTTGGCGTTTTTTAGTTCTCGAAGTGTAGTTTGTAAATCCTTACAAAATATTCAAAAACTCAATTCAAGCATCAGCTTGCATTTCTGAAATACAATACAATAAAATATCACAGAAAATCATTTAAAAATATTATTTATACAAGAAAAAGATGGGTGATATTGATGCGGCCTCCAAAGCGGATAACATTGTTACATCAAAATCCATGATAAGATAGAATCGAAACAAATGTATATCACAATCAGTTTTAAAAAATATTTTCTTGATGACTATCAAATAAAAATTAACCGTAGTTTTTTTCATTCAAATCGACAAAAGAAGCGCTGCATTCTAATAAAGGATTAGTGTGATAACAATTTTTGGTTCTAAATAAGGGACATCGTTAAAATGAAATTAATATTTTGCGTAAAAGAATGGAAACGTTCTTTCTTTTTTTTTTTCGTTCACCGCCAATGATGTGGAGCAGGGTGGAACGAAAAAAAAACTTTTTTTCTTTTTTAAAAAACTGTAATAGTGCGGAAAAGTTGCCTTTTTATGCAAAAAAGACAAAAATAAAATTCGATGGCAATCGAAACATGTCTTGAGGCGCCGCAAGTACGATAAAGTTTCATAAATTTGGAAAATTTTGCTCTATTTCAATGATGTTTTTACTGTTGTGTAACAAAATATATTTTGCGTTCTGCCAATGAACCGATAATGAATAAAGTTAACTGGGGAGAATCTTTAGTAGGGTGAAGTGATAGTTGTTTATGGATCTAGTTCTTGCCAGCTCAATAAATTTAATCTTTAATTTTTCTTACAGACCACATTCTTTTGCTTGTACTATCGACATAAAAAGACCAGTAATAAATGCATATATTTTCCTTAGATGCGAGTGAAAAAGGGCATTTTAAAATATCTTTGCAAATATAAATCATTTTTGCTTAGTTTCATCGTTAAGGATAGAATATCGAGCATCTGTTTATAAAAGAACCTTTCCCCTCTTGAAGAATTTGATCAAAGTTTTATATAGGTATGCAATTTTGGCGTAAATACCAAATATCTTTATTTTTGTTCGGCGTATTTTTTAAAATTATCTTGTTCACATGCAAACAGACAGTCCAAATTCAAAAAATGTTTCTCTTGGACTCGAGGAAGACTACAAAGTGAAAAATTACAAAATTTACAGGTTTAATTGTAATGCTTTCTCTATGTATGTGCTAGATTGAGAAAAGAAAAACTGAAGAAATAAGTTAGGTAAGGTTTAGTGTGTTTAATGCCGCAAGAGCTAAGTTTGGCTATGCTGCGCCACTGAAGAAATAGCAGTGAAGTATTGAGGGTAAGCAGCATCCGAGTCTTAATGTGACTTTTTCGTCCCTGGTGGCCATTAGTTCCTTAGAACGTGTAAATGGCACCCAGTGAAAACCCATTATTTTGCACTAGCGTATTTGGCTTCCAAAAGTATCAAAACAGTACCGACATTTAGTCTCCATGGCGCTGGGGACAACTATACTCCTGCCCTTCGTTGCTATGCCACCGAGAATCAGATATCTTGCAAAATACTATTCTTTCAACAGAAATACTGAAAAGACTTGCTGAAAGACCTGAATCCACAATCCACACCAGGTAGGGATGGAATGAATGGATTTGAAGCCACCTAATGTGATACCGATTTTGCTTCCAAAAACTTTCGGACGACGAGATCTTCTCCTGAGTCTATAAGTATCTTGTCCATCAACTGCTTCATACCGCGGGAGTTAATATTGTAACTATGCATAACAACATGACCGAAAATTTTCACCCATATCTAAGAAAAATATACATAATTATTACTGTCCTTATTAAGTCAATAGCATAAGAAAAAAGCCATAAAGAAGAATAAAGATTGCATTTTTTGATCTGGCGAGAGTTCGCTTCTCTAGCAAATATCATCTCACAGTACTAAACCTTCTCCCTCGGTTGAAATATAATATTTCAGGATAAAAAAATAAATATTAATATGAATACACAGTTTCACTTGCAATAATAAATCAAAATACAGTCAATACACAAACAAATAATAGTAAAACGAACAATAAAGTTAACTTTATTCATTATCTTTCATTGGCAAAACACAAAATACATTTTGTTATATAATAGTATTCAGTGGTCGGGGGCGGTTCCACTACACATACCGCGGGAGAAATTAAATTAAATTCATTTTAGCTCCCCAAAACTAAGAATTATCAAAAAGCAAACGAATCCGGCGAAGCCAGCTAATTTTGTAGCTAAATTTTTAAATTTGTGGTTACCTTCAAAACTTCCAAATATTTTTATTTGTCTATAAATGCCCCCCCCCCCAACTGATAACTCCCATTTGCAGCTACTAATAACAAGGATGCAAGTACTTGTAAGCATTTTTCATCAGTTAAAAGTACAATAGAGCAATAATTCCCAGATTAGAAAACAGCATGTTTTCTTTTTTTGGTAGTCGATTTCTTACAGATTTTTCGCTAATAATTAATATTGTTAAACCCCCTAAAAACTTTTGTTCTGCTAATATAAAATAATAAAAAATACAAAACATTTGATTTGGGCTTTTTTACTACAAATAAGAAATTAGAGAAAAAGGTTGAAATAGAGCAAAAGTTTTCAAATTTGTGAAACTTTATCGTGCTTGCGGCACCTCAACACATGTTCTGATTGCCATCAAATTTCATTTTTGTCTTTTTTGCATAAAAAGGCAACTTTTCCACACTATTACAATTTAAAGAAATAAAAAAAGTTTTTTTCTTTCCACCCTAATGATTCCACCTAATGTTGATAAATCTTAACTTTTGTTGAATCAGTTAACACATTTTAAGCATTTGAAGAAAATATACTTCTTTAGAAGAATCTGAAAGAAAAAGGTAAACAAACTAGTGCAACGAAATACAATTCATAAAATATTCGGGAAGTTTATTTAAGAACTTCGAACATAAGAAGTTTTTCAGCATCTGTGTTAGGATTAAACTCGAAATTTCGCGGATAGATGTGTATTAGTCAGACTAGTAAAACAGGCTCGTTCTTATTTGGTCCTTTCCATCGAAGACGTGAACTTGCCGGTAAAGTAATTAATTTATGCAATAGGAAATAAATTTAATAATTAGATATCATTCTGAAAAATATTGCATTAAAATATTTTGACCACTAAAACAATAAGAAATAACATTATATTACAGGATTATAGTTTCTACTTAAAAGCCTTACAATTTCTTAAATTAATTAATTATTGAAAACTGGATTATCGAATGCACATATTAGATAAAATATTTTGAAAAATTCATTAAGTAAATATTTATTTAATATTCAAATAATGATTATTATTCAAATAAATGATAGCTCCTGCAATTTTTTCAATGATATATCGATATAAGACTTAAAGCGAGTGAAATGATGAATTTTATTCAAATTAATCTACCTTTAAATTAAAAAGTTCGAAGTAAAGTGCTCGGACTACCGAGATGGAGATTTTGTTAAATAGATCATACAGGCATTAAGGCCAAGAGAACAATTTCAGTGAAAAGTATATGGAACGATGCAAAACTTATGATGTACACTGCTGGCCGAAAGTATTGCAAGATTGGTAAAATATGAAACATCTGGTGTTAATTTGAATACAATGGTTCACAATGAGCTATGGAGAATTGAAGGAAGTAATAGCGGGAACTCACAAAATATTCGAACAGCAACATAGAATTTTAAGCAATTTGAATATCCTGAGTACCCATCTGAGCTTATAAATTAAATACATAATTAAAATTGCAATTCGATGATTAATACTCGAAGATTCAAGTTTAAAAAAATATTGATTTATGGAAAACTCCTCAACACTTTGTTTCTCTTAAAAAATAACAGAAATTCTGCTGGTTGCAATGCATGCTTTCTAAATCTTAATGGCATTCAACTTGAATTTTTATATAAGCCGCCTTAAATATCTGACTTCAACGTCATGAAAGAAAATTTATGTTAGGTTTCGTGCATGCGCAGTTAAAAAATATGTACTATAAATACTCATATTTCCTCAAATATTCAAAGTATTTACTTCAAATTTTAATATAATGTTTCTCTAACATATTGTCGAGTATTCTGTAAGTTTCGAAAAATGTGGCATAAAACTCTGCATGTTATAAGCCAAAAACATGTAAAAGGTTTGGAATGTTTTACAGAAACCTTTAAATCTTCCTGAATATTCATGATAATTTTATTCAAATACATGTAAGCAAAGCGCATAAGAAGCAAAACAATTGATTAAGTTTCCAAACATTATCAGCTTCCTGTGAAACGGACTCGGCCCAAATAATTTTTGTCTTCATCAAAGTTTGGACGGTCCCCTAAATGCTTTCGGGACAAAATCTTCACTGTAAAATGTGAGTTCCCACAATACATTTTAATTTATAAATGCTATAGGATGATTTTTAGGTTGGTCACGGGTGTTACTTAAAAGAATGAAGATTATGGCTTGAAACAAATCGATAAATTTGATTTTGCACCTACGTAACCCCTTCTTGGTCGGCTGTTTTGTGCAGTATGCTATTTAAATCTGTAATTAAGTCAACGAAAGATTTAATTTTAAATACAAAAATCGCCTGGTCACGCTTAAATGTCTTAAGTATCCTCTACCGTCTTCAATAGATTGAAATAATAAAAAATATATCAAATGGGTGGTAGCATCTAATTTGGAAGTTACATAAAAACCTAAGGCAAGGGGATAATAACACAAGAATAACTATTATCCAAACATATGCCTACTTTATTTCATTTTTTTATTATTTCCTATTATTAACTATTATTTGACAATTTGTGTTTCTATAGTTTATAGATATTCAATTTTTTAGTGTGTGTTTGTTGTTTCGTTATGAAGAGAATGATTATTCAAGATTTTTTTCATGCATTTCAATTCAATATATTTTTTAAATTTATAAATGGTTGTTTTTATTGACTAAATTTAATTGGTTATCATGAATTTATTTTTGCGTTTCGTAAATTGTAGTCAATTATTTTTTTACAGAAAAAAACTTTATTTAGTTATTTTGAGTTTTAATTAGTTTTAATATGTAAATTATTTTTAGCTGAGATTTACTTATTGTACTTCAAATTTTTCATTACTTATTAAAATCTTTTCCACTACTCTTTTTTTAAAGAATCTTTTTACTTATCATTTTTTAACGCTTAAACACAAGGGATTAACTCAAAGTTCATTATATGCAAAAACATCCTGTACATTTTCGTTTTGTGTATAAAGAATTAAAATTCAGTTATACTAATTAACCTGTTCACTGCTTGTGTTTTTAAATTCATTTCTTTGACTTATTGCAATTATTGCTCTCAACTTACAAAAATTGAAGTGTTGAAAATGTCAGCCTTAATTGCCTTATTACTATTAATTCCAGATTGGCGAATCAGCTGGTATATAAATAAAACTTTCAATGAATTAAAATGTCTGCTTACATCTATCAGAAGCATGATTGGTGAAAGTAGGCTTTACGTGAGAAAAAATCTATAACTAATGAGAAAAATACTATCGAAAAAAATGGCGGATTTACTGTAAATAGTTTTGTAAATGCATAGTTCCATGTGAATAAATCTGTGCCATTGAGCGTTAATGCAGTTGTTTTGTTGTTGAATATAAATTTGATTTTTTGCCAATATGAAAGAAATTGATGCGAATTATACACAAGCAAACAATTCCTTACCTAAACGAAGAATAAAATTTTAAAGAAACTGCAGTAAATTAAGAATCTAAGAAAATGCCATTATACTAGTTTTTACGAAATTTTCATTAGGCTATTCCTGCTTTGAACAACATGAATAAAACAGAATTTACTAGTTTTAGCGTTAAAAAGTACAGATGGTTAGAATGGAAGTAATGTTCTTCAGAATACTGTAGAGAAAAAAAATTACACCGCAGTGGAAAAACAATGACTACGTGAGGAAAAAAAATCACCGTAGGAAAAAAAAGAACAAAAGTCATAAGAACACTAATCTCGGTGGTACGTATTTCAGAACTCGGCGTAACGAATGACGCAAAAAGGATAGAAAGAAAAGTTAAGTCGAAACATTTGGTAAGATTAAAATACCAAATGTTTCTAACCAAAACCATTGTAGAAATTCTTTACCTTACATCATACAGTTTTTGATTTCTAAACCACTTACAATCTACAATTGACTCGCATCACGATGTGATGGAATAACTATTCGACGACGATTATTTGATGAACAATCCAGATTCAAATTAATTTTGAATTATTCTAGAATCTATTTCCTTCTCTTCTCCTATCATTCCCATCTGGAGCATTTTTACACAGTGTTAACTTGACCTGTTTCACATTTTAAAATGGAATTTTGTAATTGATTTTTCACTCATTTTCGGACGTCCTAGAATTTTCAAATTATGTACACCAGTAGTAACCACCCTAGCGATTGCTGAGTTGTCTCCTCCTGCTTTACTGAGTTGTCTCTCCTCCTTTACTTAGACATTGATTCATCCAAAATCTTTCGAATTAAATCAATTTTATAAGAATAATTCTTCGAATGAACCAGCTTCGATTTATTTTTCTTTCATAATCAACTTCCATCTTTGTTTCGAGCTTATTTTTTCCGCTAACGAACACAATTTTAGAATATTCTAACGATAACATACAAGAGCAATAAAGATCTCTTAGTTTGAATAAGTTAACTTAAAATTCCGTTTTTAACTGTTTCATGAATAACAAAACGTTAAACTCTTTTAAAGTTAAATGGAAAATTTGAATCTTGAACGAGAAAGTGTTGGCTTTATTTTTTTTTCTTTCCGAATTCACTTCAACCTCGACCAAATAGCTTCATTAATATTAACCACTAAAGATAACCTTTTTTTCTGTTGAACATATAACTTATCTATAAAGACTTTGCAAATTACTTCGAATGACGCTGAAACGTCACAAGTGCACTGATTCATCACAAATAATTTTATCTTAAAAAATTAGGGATCATTCATCATACTTAACTCTAAAACTATATAAAACATTCCACTAATCTAAAATTTTCGCCTATTAACTGATTAAACATATCTTTCTGTCGATACTTAAAAAAAATTTCGGGTGATTTCTGCTTTTACGAACTTATTTTGACTTTCTTCTTAATTCCTTATTTCTTTCAATCTTATTTTATTTCACAAACTATTTATTCTATTTCATTAATTATATGTATTTTCTCTAGCTAATTTTTCTTACATGATTGAAATTCACTTTGATTTTTAATTACATTTCTTCCAATGATGAAAACGATCATAGGATATTCTATCAATAACATAGAAGAAAAATGAAAATCTCTTAGGTCTGAATAAATTAATGAAAAGAAACTCATGTTTAACATTCTAATTCCTTTGTGCACAGATCAAATAAAATTTAGTCTCGATAATTTTAACTACCAAAGAACTTTTTTCTGCATGCGTGTTTAATTCACGAAGACTTTGTGTGTGTGCGTGTGTGCATGCATGTGTGTGTGTTTGTGTGTGCATGATTGTGTGTGAGTGTGTGCATGCATGTGTATGTGTTTGTGGGTGCATGAATGTGTGGGCGTGCATGTATGTTTGTGCGTGCGTTCATGTGTGTGTGCATGCGTGTGTGTGAGAGAGAGATTTATTTCGAATAACGATAAAAGAATTGCCACGTCTGTGTTTGCTTCTCTATGTCACAGATTATTTTATCATTTGAGAATATTCCACATTGATAATTCTAATCATTGCTTACTCTGTGTCAATCCCACATGAAACATAGCTAGTTTGATTAATTTATTTTTGACGTGCTTCAAATTCACTCTACTTTTGAAAATATTTTTTCAATGACGAATGCAATTATTGACAAAATATAAAAACAATCATATTAAAAATCTCTTTGGTTTGATTAAGGTTTTTCTTGCATAGTGAAATTTGATAAAATTGAACTTCAAATTCCAATTTTCTACCAGTTTGGAAAATATCAAAACATAAAACTATTTTAAAGCTGACTGTTTGAGATGAAAAAACTGTTCCAACTCAAAATAAATAAACCCCATTCAAACACTTCGAGATTGAATTTTTTTCTTAAACTTAAAACTTTTCACAATGTTTTAACAAACAAACATCTTTATTGAATCTTTCTTTCTCACACATAGCTTAAATCAGCTGACTTACAATTTTTCAAAGATTAACAGAAAATTGACCATTTTAAAGCAAAATTAACCATTTTAAAGCATAATTCAAACTCAATCTACGTTTGAACCTATATTTTTTTCCATTGACTAATACAATTATCGTCGAAATATAAAAGCAATCATTAAAAATCTCTTAGGTTTGTGAGAATAGCAAAAGATAAAACTATTGACCACTTCTAGGTCATTATATCCTTCTTTTTCAGACTTGGAATTATGTTAACTGCGTGAATACTTTACATATATTTTTTTTCTATCAAAATAAAACATGATGAAATAAAACTTTTAAACTTAATGAAAAGTTCAATGCATTGACTTGAATAGCTGAATTCCCTATTTCTGTTGTTAGAATTTTTATACAACAAGTCTTTCACATATATCTGTTTATGCATGCTAATCTTTGATTCTGTTATCACTCTTTCACATATATCAATTTATTTCTGTTAATAATATTAAAAGATTTTCATTCACATCTCAGCTTTTCCATGTTTCATAAAATTTTGTTCTATGAAAGTTATATCAATCTTAATTAATTATCCTTCTTCGCACTTTTCAGGAAGATTATAGAAAAAAAAATTGTTATGAATTTTCAAAGTTTACCTTGATTCCAGAAAATTAATCGTTTTGATGCATTATTAACCTTAACATGATCTATTCATATATTCTAATGTTTTTCGTCTTTAAACTTATTGTTGCATTCCTTTATATCACGAACACATCAACGTGTCTAATTAAGTTCAGCATTCATTTCTCATTATTATCTTTTATCTGTCTTTTAAGTTCCAAAATGTTTTCAATCACATGACTATTTCCCTATCAAATGCCTTAAGAAAATGAATTACTCACCATCTCTTGCTAATAGAACCCAACGCATTCACTTAAATATCCACACACTTTCACGAAGCTTGTAATTTCATTTTTCTTTCAGTTTCGAGAATTGTAAAAGATGGAACTATCAACCACTATTTTAATATTTTCAGAACTTAATTATCAGTATATCCACAAATTTTAATTAAATCTTGATTCAGTAGGAGCGGGGATACTTGTTACTGAATTTGAGAAACAATTTACTTCAAGATTTCATATTTATAATAATGAATTAAATATTAAAGTTTAAAGCGCAGAAAATAATTAAAACGAAGAAATTATACTTTTTCAGACCCTTAATAAAAGTCTGTTTTTAAAACCTGTTTTATTAAATTTATTATGTCGTTCGTTTCGACTTATTCTGAAATGCATACAACATTTTGCATTCTAATGGCAGATTTTGTTTTCCTTTACAGCATCATGCATAAGCATATTTCAATTATATTCTTCCGATATAAGAACAAAACGATTTTATTTGAACTGTATTATTTTTTCGATTGGAAAATCAAAAATTAATATAGGAAAAGTACTTTCAGCTCTGTATACATAGAACTATATTTGCAGATTGGATACAGACAGATATTTTTACTTCATTTTAACAGACTCATTTAAACAAATTAAGATATTTCCCATTTAAGCTATATATTGAGACTTTTCTATACATGAATTAAAAGATTTGAAAAATTAATACAGTTCTTGTACAGGCTGTTGTTTTTATAGAGCTTTACAATGGAGATAGTTTCGAAAGAATATATGCTTCATTGTTAATTTCTTATGAAATAAGATCGTCATCGAAAAAAGGGAATCAAATGAAATTATGGCATAATAATTAGAAATTGCTGCAAAATATCATTGATAACCAGTCCATACATCAAACAAACTTTTAAAAAGTGTAGCTTGTTTAAAAGTCCATCTGTATGGGTATGCCACCTCTTTTTCTGTTCTTTTTATTCTTGGCTAATTTTTATAGCGGTTTACAACAATGATAGCAAACAGTTTGTATTATATCCATATGTAGTTATATTAATCGCATAATTAAGATTCTACTTTTGAATCAGCATAGAATTTTTTTCACTTTATAAATTTATGCACTAAATAGTAAAATCAAAATGAATGGCAAATAAAAAAAAGACCAATCTTGGTTTTCTAATTTATCAAAAGTTATTTAAAGGCTTGAATTAAACAACCATAATTGTAATGATCAGCGATTTCATAAAAATTGCTATCGGTGGAACAATTCCCGCAATTGGAACACTATTAGTTACCTCAGTTCATGAAATAACGGATATATTTAATCAGAAAACAGCAATCAGAATCACCAAAAGAGGATAATGTGGTTCTTAACAGTTGTTGTTATTGTTCTGTTTATTGTTTAAAAGTTATTTTGTTTAAACCTCTTAAAAATGCAAGCGTTTTTCGAAAGAAATATATTTTAAATTGCGATTCTCAGCTTCAAGAATTTTTTAAATTCCTATTGAAAGTTTTTAGATTTTCCCAAATTCTCACTGATTTCTTGTTTTTACTAAGAATTTATTATTGAATAAGGGGATACCCTTTTTCCTACAATTTGTTCTTAATTCTTTATTTTAGTTCTTTTAAGAACACAGGTACTTCTTGGAAATCGAACGACAGACAGACAGTGACTAAATGCATAATTCTAAATTCTTACTGAGAATTTTTACTCTGTTCTGATTTATTACGGTGAGTTATTTATCAGTTTTCTAAATTCTTACTGAGAGTCACCACAACTAAATTTATAGCTGGGTTTTCCATTTTGACTTCCTTTTCTGAAGATCTTAACATTAAAAATTTTTGTTTGGTCTTAAATTCATTTTTGACCTTTCTACTTTATTTTTATCCACTTATTTTTAAACTTATGTTAAAAAAAAACTAATATCTCGGATACGATGTATACGTAGAAAAAGAAAGCATTGTGACAGACGAAAAATTCGAAATTTAGATTTTTATGAATTTTCCTGTGTTTAGACCTCCATGATTTTAAAAATAATCAATTTTTGTATTATGGCCGTTTATCTGTTTGAGAGCAGAATAACTCAAAAACGGAACAAACGACCTGTATTCTTTACACCAAAATTGAATACCTGCATCGAATTTTGGACGAAATCCGTCAGGAGGTCTGTTGTTTGTCCCTACGCCTGTACAGGAACACGATACTCAGATACACATGATGCTGGGTGGATGAAATTCAACACACGGTTTTAACGCCAAAATTGCAGAACTATATCAAATTTTGGAGCAAATCCGCCCAAGAGTAGACTTTTTTTTATCTGTATGTTAAGTGTGTATTTGAGCACGACAAGTGAAAAACGGAATGAGCTAGACGAGTGAAATTTGTTATGAGGTCTTTACACCAAAATTGTAGAACTGTGTCAAATTTTCAGCTAACTCCTTTTAAGGGAAGAGGCACTTTTACAAGAAACATACTCAATTCTCTTCACTATGCGACTAGACTAAACCCAAAACACACCATATTGTGGAAGTATAACAGAAAGTCGAGGAGAATCTCTAGCTAGTTTTAAAAGCTTTTCTAATGCATTTTAAGAAGGACCAATATAAAAGGATATAACATTGAAAGTTTCTCACAGAAGTAGCTCTACTGAGAAATTACAGAGAAAGAATTCTGCCTCTTCTGTTCCTTATCCTGAGGCTGATGTTTATTTTTTAATTCACTTAACAAAGGACCAACACTCAGCTGTATGTTATGCAAGAATATAACATCGAAAGTTTCTCACAGAAATAGTTCTATTGAGAAATTACAGAGAAAGAATTCTGCCTCTTCTGTTT
>BGPR01001513.1:91514-104115 GCA_013235015.1 Araneus ventricosus
ATAACATCGAAAGTTTCTCACAGAAATAGTTCTATTGAGAAATTACATGGAAAGAATTCTGTCTCCTCTGCTCCTATTCTAAGGCTGATGGATGGAATACATCTAGAATCTACAGACTGAGTATGTCTATGCTCTCCATATTGTACCAAACTAATTGAAGGAGTATTGAAATGACCAGTTTTTCTGCTGTCATTTCTCTTCTATTTCGTAGTTGTTTGATTTATTTCTTATTTAAACTTCATAAAATCATCGTATTTAAACTACATAAAAGTTGATTTTTTTGTATGGCTTTTATTTTATGTAAAGAGTAAGTAGTGTATATCATTTCTAGGACAGTCTGTAAAGAGATGTTTTCGATATATTTGTTTCGAAATACTTTCTGCGTTTTCAACGAAATATATTTTGTAACCGCTCGATAGTAAAAGAGTTAATATCAAATCAAATGTTAATATTCAGATTCCCTTCGCTTTATCCATGTTGATTTAGAAAAAATATTGGAAAAAATATTTAGAGGAAGTATTGATTTAGATGAGGAAATAAAATGAACAAACTCCTTAACATTGTAATTAATAATAGTAGGATTCTTGAAATTTTGACTAATTTTAAAAAACTCAAACATTTAGTATCAGTTTGAAATTACTTTTATGTGTAGAAATATTTAAATTGTGGCAGAATTCATTACTCGCATTCTTGTTAATACACGAGTTGAAACACTTTGTACCTACTATTTAGCACTGATATAGGTCGGATTTCCCAGGTAAAGGGGTTAATAAAGGCTTTAAAATTTATTTCAAATAAAATTTTTTTGATCCAGTGTATTTAAATCATTATACTGGAATTGTTTTCTATCAAAGAAAGCCATTTTCTCATGTCGATTTAACAAAACAATCAGTGATTCAAATAAATTAATCAAATTTATGGCTTTAATGACTATTTTAAAATCTATTTGCAGACTGTCATAAGAACGTTTTCTTGTTTTCATAACGATTACTATTCTTATTCAAAAATTTCTACACACCAGTTTTACACATGTGAGTTTATATTTATTATTAAAAGATTTTTAGTAATTTCTAACAGTCTTTACCATTTCTCCTTGCATCGATAGTATTGCATACTCTGTAATGCGTGGTAACAAAAGTAATAAGGATTTCGTGTGAAGTTATACACTATATTATCAAAACAATCCGGAAAATTTAATTTTTTAGAATTTCTCCAGAAAGGATGGATGCGTTTTCATTGAACTTCGGCCATGTGATGAATAGGTTTGAACTCACATTTCACAGTGAATATTCGAATAATTTTATAGAATTCAATAAAGTTGGATATACTGAATATCCACGTATACTTATAAATAAAATACATAATTTAAATTACAATTCGACGATTACTAATTGAAGATTCATGTTTGAAAAATAATATCAATTTGCGGAAAAGCCCTCATCATTTTGTTTCTCTTAGAGAGACGCAGAAATTCTGCTCAATGAAATGCAATATCTTTCTAAATCTTAATGGAATTTAACTGGAATTATTATAAGTTGCCCTATATATCTGGTTATAAATATGTGAAAGAAAAATTGCACTGCGTAATAATAAATTACTATTGCTATTGCGCATGTGCGCTACGTCTCGCACGTGCGCAGTAAAAAAATTATTTACTACAAATACTCATATTTCTTCTAATATGGAAAAGCATTTACTTCAAATTTTAATACAAGTTTTATATAAGTTTCACATAATTTGGTTGAAAACTCTTCATTTTATAAGCAAAAAACATGCGCGAAAATTTGTGATTTTTTGAAGAAACCCTTTATATCTTCCAGAATATCAGCGCGATATTTACGCAAATGCATGTAAGCAGTTAGCGTATTAAACATAATTATTGATGAAATTTTCAAATCATTATCAGCTTTCTGTAAAACGGGGTGAGCCGAAATCCCTTTTCATCTTCATCAATTTCTGTTCGGTCCCCTAAATGCCCTGGTGATCAAGTATTCACTGTAAAATGTGAGTTCAAATCTATGCATCACATGGTCGAATTCCAAAGAAAATCCATCCCGCCTTGCTGGAGAAATTCTAGAAAATGTATGAATCCGAAAGCGTCAAATTACATTTCATCACATAGTGTACACTGTTGTCCAAATGTAATGCACAATTTTGAAGATGCTAAAACTTTGGAGTTAATATGGATACTATGGTTCGCAATCAGTCGCTGAGAATCGTGCGACATACTATCGTCGGAACTCACATTTTACAGTGAAGATTCTGTCACGAGAGCAGTTAGGAAAGTGATCAAGACGAAAAGGTATTTCGACTCATCTGGTTTCACAGAAAGCTGATAACGAGATGTAACATTGGTTGTATTTGATGTGCATAATATTTACATGCATTTTCGTAAACATAGCACAAACATTAGGGTAGATATAAAGTTTTCTTTAAAAAATCTCAAATTTTTACACATGTTTTTTGCTTATAACTTGCAGAGTTTTACACCAAATTGTATGAAATATACAGAACTTCTCTAACAATATGTTTGAGAAGCATTGTCTTAAAATTTGAAGTAAATAACTTGAATATTAGAGAAAATATGAGTATTTGCGGTAAAAAGTCTTTACTGCGCATGCACGAAACTTATAGTGTCATTTTTCTTTCAAAATTTCAGTTCCAGATATATAGAGCAACTTATATAAAAATTCTAGTTTAGTGCCGTTAGTATTCAGAAAGATATTAAAATCGCAGAGCTGAATTTCTTTTGTACTGTAAGAGAAACAAAATTATGAAGATTCTTGCACAAACTAATATTTTTTAAACTTGAATCTTCGAACAAAAATATTAAATTTTATGAGGGTTGAATATCCTAAATACTCATGTATATTTCTAAATTAAATACACAATTTAAATTGAATTTTGATGGTAACTATTTGAATATTCAAGTTAAAAAAATTTCAGTTTGTGCATGAATCCTCATCATTTTGCTTTTGTTAGAGAACAAAAGCAATTCAGCTTTTGCAATGCCGATGTCTTTCTGAATATTAAAGGATATTTATATAAGTTGGCCAATGAGGCTTTGAACTTATAAAAGAAAAATTATGCTATGTATCGCACATGCGCAGTAAAAAATTATTCACTAAAAATACTTATATTTTTTATAATGTTTCATTTTAATTAATCCAAATAATAATACAATGCTTGTCTAACAGATCGTCAAGTATTCTGTAAGTTTCATACAATTTGGTTTACAACTCTGCAAATCATAAGCAAAAAAATATTTTGGAAAAATTTGGGATTTTTTAAAAAAGAAACCTTTATATTTTCCCGAATATTTGTGATATGTTTACGAAAATGCGTGAAAATATTATTAATATAACCAATGATAAAAGTTTCATCTCTTTGGACTCCATCTCTTTTGGACTTTCTCTCTCTTCTCCACCAGATTTCTGTGAAACGGGATGAGTCAAAATCCCTTTTCGTCTTCATCACTTTCTGATCACCCCTCCCCTCCCTAATTGTCCTCGTGACCGAATCTTCACTGTAAAATGTGAGTTCCGACGATAGCATATTCCACTTTTTAACTAATGATTGCGAAACATAGTATTCATATTATTTCCAATTTTTTATCACCTTAAGAATTGTGCATTACTTTTGGACACCAGTGTACCTGGGGAATAGGTTTCGAATGAGGGACACAATTTTCCTCCATTCCCCCATCTTAAGAATTGTGCTTAATTTTAATAGCTGCAGCGGCTTCCATAATTATTTAAGCACTTTAAATGTGTTTGATAATTTAGAAATTAATTCGTGTAGAACAAATATTTCGACGGGACTTTTTAGACAGGGCACTAGGTTACTCCTTTATATCTAAGCAAATTTTAAATTGAATTCTTGTTATTTCAATTTTTAAAAACTCGTTTTTGTTCGTCAATGAACCAAAACATATTAGAATAGTGTTTGAAAGGGCTTGGTGGTCTGGTGGCAGTGTCTTGGCTTCTGAATCAGAAGATTTCGGATTTGACACCCGATTCAGCCAATTATGTTATGTTCAGCCAACAATGTGTTATGTGGCTTTGGTGAAGTTTAAATCTGGCTTCGCGGCTCAAAAGTCTCACATTAGTGTAAGTTTGAAAAAGAGGACGAGGTGTCATCTTCGTTATCTAACCATGTTTCAAAATTAAGAGGTTTATTCTGAAATGACACCAGTATATCTAAGAGATTCATCCTGAAATTACACCAGTATGTCTTTAAAGTTGAGCGTTCATAAAATCAACCGCAATAGTTTTTGAACATGTAAAAGAAACTGATTTGAATTACGTGTATTTATTTTAATAATTTTAATTTTTTTTCAACTAAACAATGCTAATCAGACATTGAACTAAATTTGATAATTTGAATTTGAATTTAGTTTTCTTTTTCTAGTATACTTTTTGACGGCATGGTAAGGGACACGAAAATACTCAGAAGTGCCTCCAAAAAGTACAAAATTTTAATTTTAAATAGAGTTTTTCAATTTAGATAAAATATGAAAAAAAAAATTGAATCAGATAATTTTTTAATTTAATATATTTGATGATAATGGAAAACGGCATGAATTTTAAAATACATTCTACACATTTATTTTTGGTCACATTTGCTAGGAAATTCTTTTTTTCATCTAAGGAAAAAAAGAATTCATTTATAAATTTTGATGGAATTAATTGAAAAATGAAAAGTTTTTAAAAACATGCTTTTATCAATGTACTGAAATACAGAAAATAGCTCCTTTTATCAAAAGTGTGGAAGGTAAAACAAAATTTTTAAAAATGTGAAGCAGTTGGTAGAAATACTCTAAGTAAATAGGAATTTCAATCATATTTATAATATATTTTAATTTTTAATTGAGTGCATAGGAATTGTTTTTCTTACATTCATTCTGGATCCTTTTCCTTAAATAAAACCTAAAGGATAATTTCGTTATTTGATAAAATGTAATTTTTGTTTGAGAGCTGTTTTCCAAGGAAAAGGCAAAAATGATTGTAAAATCAATGGTGAAAGTATAATACAAATCGATAAAGTAAATTATATATGTTTTGCTTAATTTAACTTTATATTCGCTTCCATTATTAAATTTTTCAATAAAATATTTAAGAAAGTGCAGTTTGATGCTAATAAAGAATATTTTTCTTTAAAGAGGCTATTAGAAGCATAATTTCGATATCGTTAACAATTCGATTCGTAAAACAAAGAAAGTTTCCAGGAAGAAATTCCCTTTTCGCCAATTCTAACGATAGCAAATTTATGAAACACCCTTGATCCAGTCACACAAATGCGCTATCAGAAAGTAATCCAAATAATAATGCATTCATTCTATTTTCTCTTATTCGGATCGAAAATAGTTTGTACTTGATAGCTGAAATAGCAATCCATATACAGGATGTCCATAAATTATTGTCGAGGTTTCTTTACATCACAACTTTTGATTAAAGAACATGATGATAAATACCATTATGTATTCATAAAGTATAACTTAAAAAGTAGTTTTCATAACATAAACAAAGTTAAGTAATTTCCACATGGCAGCCTTTCTCAGCACGTGACCCATCGACACTTGGCGGAAATTGAGTTCAGTCTCAGTGTATAACGTGCCACCTAAGATTGCCATGTGGAAATGACTTAATTTCGTTTGTGTTATTGAAATTTTTTTTTTTGAGTTACACTTCACAAATATGTAGTATAATATTTATCGTCATGTTCTTTGATCAAAAGTTGTGATGTAAAGAAACCCTGTCACTAATTTGTGGACATCCAGTAGATTCTTATGCTCTCTAACTTTTGTTATGAATTTGGATTCATGTATTCTCATAGCGAAAAGATTTTATGAGGTGAGCGGTTTTGCTATTCATCAGACGTTTATAATTTCTTGTAAACAAAGAAAGCATTGTAAACGTCAAAAAATTCGATCTCGAGATCTTGACGAATCTCCGTGCTTTAGACCTCTTTGAGTTCGAACAAAGAAAAAACATTTTTGAAATTATATCTGTGCGTTTAACTTTGAATATGTGACCATAATAAATCTAAAATAAATCAGCCAGATGTATGAAAATCTCGTAGATCAATATTAAATTTTGAACCAAATACGTCAAAGGGAGAAAAAAAATTGGTATGCTTCCTCCACACATACTCGATTTTTTTCACTGTTCTTTGAATCCTCACATATTAGCGCAGTACTTCCGAAAATTTTACAGAGATACCATTCACGTTGAATGAAAAAACATATAGGGGAAAGTGCTGTACCTTGGTACCAAATTTCTATTTTTTTTTTCTCTAGGCCCCGGTCTGCCCTGTAGTGGACCAGCACACAGACACACGAACATTCTCCTTTATTATTAGTAGAAATATTCTTTGGTAATAGCGTAATGAATTTTACTTCATTTTTATGCATCAATTCTTTTAGAAAGCTGTAAATATAGTCCTCTAAGATATTAAGTAAATCAGGAAGTAATTTGTTTTTGTTAACGGAATCATGAATACCAAATTATGCATAACGGGTTCATCTAAATAAAACAAAACCAGTATTTCTGGCAAGTAAGCTGGTCGTCAAAGGCTGCTAGATATTAAAATGTGATTTTACTTTCATAACTTTCTTTTCTTTAGACTAGTATTTTTTTCCTAGTCCGAATAATTTTAAAATCGTTAATATATAGCTTGCTTTTGCGCAAGCGAAAATTTCTAAATAATTATCTATATATTTTTAAGAAAACCAACGTCCTTTTTCAGTTGTGATATACTTCATCCATCGTATGTACATAAATATTGTGTGTAATGATTTTAAAAAGTTAAGTTTTGTATCAATTCACGCGTGACAATTTCATTGCCCTGGCCACGGTACAACCTAGTGATGTACCTTGGACTAAAATGAAAGGTTCTGATTTTTTAAATTTTACATTACTGTGTGATAAGTAGGAGGAAAAATTACTATGTATTAAAAAGCTAATTTTCTGATGTTTCTAAAGCACTCCAAATTCTCGATTTTAGACTTGATTTGACCACTTTTTTTAACTGCAAAAAAGTGGACGAGGTACAGAACCTTCCTCTACATTTTTAATTATGCTCTGATTTTGATCCCCACGTTGCCTTTAGCATCGGATATGAAACTCTATAAGCATTTTAAATTGTGAAATTTATTTAAATGAGCATTGCCATTCCGTATAGTTAAAATAATAACTGCTGCCTGAGACTGACGATCCAATCGGTTCTTCGGATAATAGATTAAAGCATTAAAAAAACTAGAAAACACAGAAACAAATAAAAAAAATCCCTTTTCGGCAAGCTTGAAGGCAAAGGTAGATTCCTTTACGTTAATGTTACAAAAGTCATGAAATATTACATATTGATCAATACAGACATAGCCAATGACTTTATTGTTTCTACACATTGCAATATTTACGCTGTGATTCTGTTTTCATGTCATTTAATTTTTTGCTATATTAAGGTTTTATCATTACATTTTTCATCTCAAAAAGTTATGATAGATTTATCAGTCAGTACATTGGTCAATTTTTTTATATCTCAACACATAATCATTCAACAGGTAGGAGTCATAAAGAAATAAACATCTCAGCAGTGCAAATATCTCCTAGATAACATTAAGCCAGCCTATCAGAAACAGTAACAAGAAATTGACTCTTGGCACGAATGAAGAAAGACTCTAGATTTAAAAATTAATTTATTTAATCTAGGTTACAATATAATTGTGCGAACATTACTTTGTCATATGGTAAAATCACATGACATAGAAACACTTAAATACTACTAAAATGGGCTCATTTAGAGAACTCCCTGGTTACAGAGATAATAGTCACTAAATTCTTAACATATAAGAGAATAAAATTATTAAACGTTGTGTGTTGCAAATTTAATACGTGTTTTTAAAGCATAGGATATGAATGCAGCCAATTTGAACAGTAAATTTAAATCTCTATCGACGGTTAAAACCAAATACTCAGGCAGAAAATCCCAAACAATTTTAAAGTTAAGGAGATATTTTTCAATAGTAAAAAGGATAAAGGAAACTCTTATTTATATATCTATCGTTTTTGGCTACTTTATATTGATTTCATTAAACAAATCATATTCCCGCCATGTTTAGTTAAATATCAAATTAAAGTATTCTGTCAAAAGACCTATTATCAAATTAACCAGTAAAATTATTTGATTAATTAAAATTAACTATTTACTTAATTAAAGTTAAAAATTAATTGTTACAAAACTTCACTAAAACCTTTTTCATGGCTCATACTATATGCCAGTAATCATTATCTTATAATTATCTATTAATTATATTAATTTAAATAAAAGTAACTGTGGCTATGTATGTATGTTCCACATCTCCTCCTAAACCACTGGACTGATTTC
Source organism: Araneus ventricosus (assembly GCA_013235015.1). NCBI lineage: Eukaryota > Metazoa > Arthropoda > Arachnida > Araneae > Araneidae > Araneus > Araneus ventricosus. Next base: position 99,900 of record BGPR01001513.1, read on the forward strand.
AATCAAACTTTTTATTTAAGAAAAGAGAAAGGTCACCTTCAACTTTTCAAAGCCTAAAAGATGCTTAAAATTTCACTTAATTAAAAATTAAGCAAGGCGTTTTTCCGCATGTCTTTCATTTCCATAAATTTGTTTCTCTCATTTTAATATTTTTTTCAAAAGTAATTTTAAACTGAATTCGTAACAATATTCTTGTTGATCAAAAATAATACGAAGAACTGCTTCCGGAAGGAAGAATGCTAAAAGAAAATTTTAAAAGTAGACGATATAACAATATATATCGGGACCAGCTATTGATTTATTTTCACGCTTTAAATTAATGAATAATTAAATAGTTAAATTAATTAGTTCAAAATATTAATTAAAACCTTTCATTGACTTTAGTAATTGTTAACAAAATTTGAAGTACCTATATAACAAATAATAATGTATGAAGAAAACGGATGTTTTTAAAAATCGACTGGTTCAATTGATATTCTCATTTTAATTGAAAGTTTTAGATCAGAAAATGAATTTGTGTATTATAATATTTATACAATAGTAATTTTTACATTAAAAATATTAAACATGAAAACATTTTAATCCGGAGCAAAGCCAGGTATATCAATTAACAGTCATAATTAACAAAATTTAACAAAGATATTAACTATAAATTAATTAGTCATAAATTAACTATATATTATACCGTATAAAAAGTGAAAGTGAATGCGGTTGATGGGAACTCATAACTTCTAAGTAATTCTTGCTGTCAAAAAACTTTCAATATAAAAGTAGTTTGTTATGATAAGGTGATAATTTCCCCTAATTGAAATTTTCTTTTTATCTGCAATCTTAACGAAGCTACGGTGGGGAAATGATAAGTTGAGGAGGGGATTGAAAATGGCTTTTTAGCTCATAACTTCTAAGAAATTGTGGCTATCAAAAAAGTTTCAATACAAAAGTTGTTTGTTGTGATAAGGCAATAATTCGCCTAATTTGAATTTTCTTTCTATCTTGAATCGTAAGGGAATTATGGGAATATGAAATTTTCAGTCCCCCATCATTTCCACCCCCTTTGAGCTGGTTAGCCCATCTGTGAACTCGGCCGAGATTTTCACCGTCCTTACAACATATTCGTCGGCAGTTAAAATCTAATCAAAATTACTTTAGTTATCGTGTTTACAAAACAACACGGGCCAAAGCGTTATGCATATACTTCTCTACTACTAATAATAAGGAAAAGAACATTTTGCCCTCTATTCGCATAAATATTGGAGCTACAAGAATGAAAGAGGATGGAAGAAACTGCAAATGACGAGAGCTTTCCAACAAGGGGTAACATGCTTAGGTTAAAACGTATTTTAAGTTAGGGGGAGAGGAGGGGAAGGGTGGGAAAATCACTTTTCTGCTCATAACTTCTAAGCAATTGTAGCTATCGAAAAAGTTTAAATTCAAAAATTGTTCGTTATGATAAGGCAATAAATCGCCTAATTTGAATTTTCTTTCTATTTTCATTTGTAAAGGAATTATGGGAAAATGAAAATTTCCATCCCCCACCATTTCCACCCCCTTTAAGCTGAATAGCCCATCTACGAACTCGACCGACATTTTCACTATCCTTACAACATATCCCAAGCTGGTTAAATTTACATAAAAATTACTCCAGTTATCGTGTTCACAAGATAACATGGGAAAAAGCGTTATACATATATATATATATATACCTATATATATATATATAAACTTTTTAACGAACGGTGGTTTTGGGTTCTAGGGGTCATGATCGGTGAAGATCTGCAGAAATTTTCCGAAAGTCGTGTCATGAGAACCATTGCAATAGGTAGAGTTCCTATAAGGAATCTACCTAAAATATTGCAAAAAATAAAATTTAAAAAAAGTGATGGATGACAAAATGTGAGTATAAAAGAGAATTTTCGATACTTTTAGAAAAATTTTATGGATACCTATTAAGAAAATTTTGTTATAGGACACAAAGACACATATTTTTTCCCCACAATTTATAAGTTACATTCCTATGTGGAAGCATACGAGAAAGATGAAAAATAAATACTCCAAATATCTTTTCCTTATGAGGTCGCATGTCTTCTGTAAATGATTATGAGATTTTTATTACCTAAGCATTTTGTTTTTATGTTTTTTTTGAATTTCATCAATGCAGTAATATCTGTTCAATTCTAAAAATTGGTATAGGAAAGAATGAATTGTCTACAAAAAGTAACAAGGAGTTAAAACTTTGATGAAGAAATAATTAGGAGAAAAGATTGAAATCATTTTTATTCTACATAGATAAGATCTTATCTCAGTTTCGCTTGAACGCGCAGATAAAATTTTATCAAATTCAGCTTCGTTTCACCATACAGACAATAACTTATCGAATTCAGCATGTTTACAGTATAAATGAAAATTTGTTAGATTAGTTGTTCAACGTATCGAGATTTTCTATATTCAACCTGACCATAGCTGCTACGCCTAACGGAAATAATAAATAAGAGAATTAATTGCTATCAAAATTCGACTGTCTCTAAAATATATGAAAAAAATATTAGACCTATTTAATTTTCCTATAAATCAATTCGCATATACAGAAAAAAAAGAGAAATAATTTATCTTAATTTTCCTGCTTCATTTTAGATATATAAATAAACCAGCAAGAGTGGTCTGCACTCGATTTTTTCGTATACTAGCAGAGTATCCGGCGTCGCCCGGTATTTTTCAGATTAAAATCTTTTGGAAGACAGGAAATTGAACATATTTTATAAATACCATAATGTTTAATAATGTTACTTTATTTCTTAATTATTTTATGAAATGATTTTTCAATTAATAGTACAAAAAGTTTCTTTATTGCATTGTTAGACAATATTTTTGTGCATCTTATTATTTTAAGAACCTTGACCCTAAAACCTTCATGCTAATTACTCCATTTGTTAAATTGCTTCAATGATTCACCTTCACCCGACCTAGAAGAGTGCGAGATAGGGCCCATTTCTCAATACAGTATTTTTTTGTTGAATGATGTTGAAGTCATTTTTCAAATAAAATTTCAACAATTAAAGTGTCTAAATCAACTAACGAAAAGTGTTTCGCCAAAATTGCTTCAGGACTTCTAAATAAACATTTCTACATATCTTATCGGTAATTATCATCCTAAAGGGTTGATTAAAAGAGAATTAACCTCTCCGTTTTTAGTTCGACACGTTGAAATTTACGACTGAAATTTCCTTTCGATCAGCCCATTTTTACATGTATTTCTGAGACTCTGCCCCAACCTACCCGAAAGAACTGGTTTAGGGCTTATTTACCTCAACAGTACTTCATGTCGGTTAATGCGGAACATGCGTACCAAGTTCCATCAAAATCCCTCCAGCATAGTCGAGTTTCGTTTCAATCGGCCTTGCTCCATCCCACTTGCTGAGGAATTGGGTGGGTATTTATTTACCCCTAAATTGCTTTTATTTGGTCTTTGATGAACACGTGTACCAAGTTTCATCAAACTGGCCCAGCCGTATCAAATTTCATGTCAATCGTCCATTTGCCGCTTGTATTTAAACTACTTTGTCAAACCCTAATCTCAGAGATTATGTTGCCTTTTATTTACCCGGACAATTTCTTTAGTTGGCTAATCAGAAATATGTAGCAAAATTCTTCGAAATCGTCCGAGCCATATCAAACAGCATGTCAGTCGGTACAATGGTTTATATGCATTTCGGCAATTCTGTCCCTCACTGTTCTGAAGAATTGGATTAGCGTTTATTCTGCCTATCTGCATCAAATTTCATTCCAATCGGATAATCTATTTAATTTATTAAAAAGACTTTGCCCCACACTACCCTGACGGATTCGATTAGCGTTTATTTATCCCTATAGTATTTTTAATTGACTAATTATAAGTAGGGTAGACCGGGGCTAGTTGGGCATAGGGGCACGTTGGGTCAGTCGGATTATTTTAAATATTTTCCGATAGATAGTGCTGTTACTCCAGTCAAGTATGTGTCATCCCCCCTCCCTTCTTTCCCGTAAAGGTCATTGGAATAGCAGCTTTTACTAACGAACTAGCTGGAATTTTAAAATTTTTGCCAAGGTGAGTAACTTTCCTTCCTTATAAATAATCTTCTTTTTCTATGTTTTTATATTACAATTTCCATTTTTACAAATAATATTCTGAAAGATTACTGTTCACAGTTACTGTAGGGCATGTTTGTTTAATTAAATACTT
>BGPR01001513.1:104125-138467 GCA_013235015.1 Araneus ventricosus
TAATTTTGTAGTTTCAATCTCTTGGTTTTTTGCTTCACATAATTTTATAATTTTATGGCTTCATCAAGGAATGGTGCATGAAAGAGATTTTACTTTAGGATATCTTGTGTTATCGTACGCAGGAAATGAAAAGTAAAATGTGATAAGATTTTTTTTATGTTTCTTCAATTCTACCTTACCAGAATATTAAATAAGTGATATGTCCCAACTTACCCCGTGATGCGGCCCAACTTACCCCGTGATGCGGCCCAACTTACCCCGTAGTCGGGGCAGGTTGGGCCACTCGACTTGGTATCAGTTTCAGCTTTTAAATTAATATTAATAGTTAATATTTTGAAATGTTATTATGGTTTAACTCTTCCTGAAGGTACACTGATAGTGTTTGCATTAAAAAATAATTAAAATGTTGAATTGTAATTTTTTAAAAATTCTTAGAAGAAAAAACGGCCCAACTAGCCCCGGTCTACCCTATGTGTACCAAATTTCATCAAAATCAGCCAAGCCACCCAAATCGTCAAGCGTGTCAATCAGCCTATTTGTTCCATGTATTTTGCAGACTTTGTCCCATTCTACCCTGAGAGACTATATTAAGGCATATTTACACCTTTCAGTATTTCAGTTCGGCTAATAAAAAACATGTGTACCAAGTTTCATCAAAATTGCGAACTTGACAATCGGCCTATTTGTTCCATGTATTTTGCAAACTTTGCTCCATTCTACCCTGAGGAACTGGATTCAGGCATATTTACACCTTTCAGTATTTTAGTTCGGCTAATGAGAAACATGTTTACCAAGTTTCATCAAAATCATCGAGATTGTCAATCGGCATATTTGTTAGATGTATTTTGGAGACTTTGCCCCAACCCTGGGGTATCGGTTGGGGCTTTTTTTCCTCTACAGTGCTTCAAGTTGGCTGATGAGGATCCTGTGTACCAAGTTTCATCAAATTTGGTCCAGAAGTTCGGAAGTGATGTTGGAATAAACATATATACATAGATACTTAAATACATACGTTGAGTTTTATATACACTATGTAGATATATAAAATATGTTTTTGTTTGACTTAGTAGTATAGAAGAGAAAATAAAGTATGAACTTTCGACTTCTTCCCTTTGGCCTCTTGGGTGCAAAATTTGATACATATCTATAATTGGTGTATCCAGACAGTATATCAAATTTTATTTATCTAATTTATCGTGATTTTGAATTATAGTCTTCATATAGAACACAGATAAAGAAACATACATTCTACCAACTGACGGATATAGTCCAAAATTAGACATAGATCTGCAGTTTTGGAGTAAAAATCATATGCTGACGGTTCTGGGATTTTGAAATCCTCCGAGCTTATGTGCATGCACCAGGCGGCTTTGATTTCATGAAAATAGGTGTGAAGTGAAAAATCGATCTGCGCTTTTCTAACCCTTTATCTTGAAAAATAGAAATTTTGGTTCGCTATATCCGAATGCCTTGCATTAGAATTTCGTTACAAGCATTTGAAAATACATTAGTGTCATTGGAGTTCGGTTGGGACCATTTGAAATGTCGTTATAACCGAGGGTTCGATATATCAGGGTTTCTTTATACCGAGGTTTGACTGTATTGAAATTCTAGCTTGCAGAGTTTTTGAGTAATTGCATTACGAACTGACAGACAATCTATACATTGACGTATCGGGTTCAAATTTTGATACAGATTTACAATTTTGATATAAAGACCAAATACCTAATTTAATTCGCCTAACGAGTTTCGTATTTGAGTTTATCCTGTTCACAGACAGACATCCAGAGAGGCATGGTTTACAAAATGGGTTTTTCGGACACAGGAAGATTTAAAATGTGGCGACTCACCAAAATGTCGATGTCAATTTTTTTAACGACTTCAATATTTTCTCTTTCTATACTTCGTGCACTGTAAAATAACCAAAAAGTGTACTGTACACTCTGTCTGTTTGTTTACAGTACCCCAAAAACCAATTTGTTTCTTATCAGCGCTACGTAGAAGTGGATATTACCTCTAAAATTCAAACAGTGGTTGACATGGAAAAGGAATACATGACTTTTAAAAATGTAAACTTAATTTCTCTATTTCAGGGGATCCTATATACAAGTTGCCCTTCCATTCCTACGCCTGCATACGTCTGCATTTTCCTGAAAATAAAATATAGTTTTATTTATAGTAAGTCCTAACGTAATATTTTAGGATGCTCGCAATACAAAGCCTGTCCCTGAAAATATGCATAAAGATACGAATTATACGCTTTTGAATTGAGCGTGAGAAGCGTGACAGTCTCGTTCAGAGGGATAATAGATTTGAAGGGAATAATATTTAGATAAGATGATTAGATAAGATTAATCCTCAGATAAGATGAGTGTAAAAAGAAAGAGCAATTTCGTCGAGTGTAAGAAAGTCATCGAAGAAGACTTCTGGGATAAGGGTCTTACATCTTTCTTTAAAGATATGAAGTTGGTTTTTAGAGTGGTCCGATTGGTTTGGTTTGATTTGCTTTGGGGCTTATTTATTTATTTAAAGTAAAGGAAATCAATGACTACATTGAAAATGGATTGGAGAGGAATGAGCGTGGAAACTTTGTGAAACCTTCCAGATGAAGACAATATGACTGCATTTGAATAAATGCAAAAGTTTTCACGTGAATATATAAAAAATATATCTGCTTCTTTTACGTGAATAAATACGAACTGTGCATGAAAAATAAAACATTCCCTGAAAATAAGCCCTAATGCATCGTATTTTGGAGCAAAAGTTAATATAAGATCGGGTTTCTCTTAGGAGAAATACAGTAGTGAAGGTTCAATAATACTCTACCTTTTATTCGACCTTTCTTACGTATTTTGGTATTGTACATACCATTCAGAAGAGAAATCGAAAACAAACTTATCGCAAAAGTATAGAACGTAGGATTGAAAAATGAAAGTCATATTATTCGTCTTTTTTTCTAAAAAGAAGAATAAAAATAGAAGACACTGAAGCAAATTGGAATTAATAATCTACGTTGTTCCTTTAGTATGAGAAAAAAGGACGTGATCTCACAGATTAGCTCAAGACAACATGTAGTTGCAAGATGACATGCGAATTACGTTTGTCAGGTGACTGTGGTGTCACGTGAATTATCTCTATTTTCTTAAGTACACTCAATAATATCAGGAAGCACCGTAGAAAGCCATTTTTATCTCCCAACAGTATTCTAAATCATATGTCATTTCGGATTTACACATTTGCAAATGCATGTAAGCAACGTTGACATCAAACAAAAACAGTGGTGAAAGTTGCAAATCATTATCGGCTTTCTTTGAAACGGAGTGAGCCGAAATCATTTTCTTCTTCATCAATTTCTGGTCGGTTCCCTAAGTGCCCTCGTGACCGAATCTTAACTGTAAAGTGCGAGTTCAAGCCTATTCATTACATGGTCGAAGTTGAAGTTCAATTTCTCCAGACTTTCTGAAGAAATTCTGAAAAGAATTTAGAAATCCGAATGTATCCAGATACTTTTGATCATATAGTGTTAATTTTGCATTTATTACATTATTTAATTAGGGGCCGTCCACAAAGGAAGTCACGCTTGGAGGGGGTTCGTGAAATTGTGACAGTTTGTGACAAGGGGAGGGGAGGGGGTAACAAGAAGTGTGCCATCACCATTTTGGTTAAAATAAAATCATTTAAAATCAGCAGATTCAATTTCGAAGTTATTTTGAAATTACCAGAATTTGAGGGTATTTTTTAATCGGGGCTAAAACAACTTTCATGTGATTTTTTTCCACTTATATTCCTTTCTTTTTGAAAAAGGCATTCAGGGTAGGTTCTGAGAATATGGTAGCAGCAGAAATTCTTCACTATTAGAAGAAAACCTCCCCATGTCACACCCTTGAAATGTCCAACAAAAGATACCTCGCCCCACTGGGTGAGTGTAGAATTGGTAGTGGCACAAACAGGTTGATCTTATTGAGGCACTTTTTTTTAAAAAAAATTCAATCTGTTAAAGAGTATTTTGTGTCCATAAAGTAAAGATAAGATTTAAAGCAAAATATATCAAATTCCATTTTAAATTCCAAAATGCTACTGATTACAATTGCTCTTTTATAATAATATTTTATTACTATTGTATATCAATTAGGTTTTTTGTTGTAAACCGTAATCTTATTTCATACAAAATAAGAACACATATAATCATTATTATTATGCTCACAAATGTCATTGAAACACATAGTTAAAGTTTAAAAATAAAATTTGAAATATGATCTGTAACGTAGTGCTTTGTTTCTGAACTGCAAGTTTATGTTTATGTAATATAGTGTGACATATGACAAGGGGGGGCGACGAAATGGTGAATTGATACACCTCCCCCCCCCCGGCGCCCCCGGGGGGTCAAAAATATTGAAAAAAAGTGTGACATCATTTATGGACAGCCCCTAATCTCTATATATAAAAGGCAATGTTCGTATGTGTGTTCACTATAGACTCAAAACTACTGGACCGATTTAAGCGTGTTTTTTTTTTTTTTTCGCAAAATGATCCGCGTTGTCCGGGGAATTTTTAAAGCTATCAAAATCCTTGATCTGACCATTAGAAAGAAATTTAGGGCCTAATAATATTTTGATGATGGTTGATAAAATGCTCGGCGCAACTCCTAACGCAGGGTTGCTTTTTATAAACAGGGTTGTGTTTCGGTGTCGCGTAGACCTCGGGAACAAGGCAGGGTTGCCATATTGGCCTTTTAAGGCCAAATTCTGGAAATTTGGTCTTTTTTCAAAGCCCTTAGACTTTGGGATTTTCATTTGGCCTTAAATTCATTTTTGGCCTTTTTTGGCTTTATTTTTGCTTATGACTTTTAGAAAGATTTTTAATAAATAATTTTACGATTTTTTAAAATAAACTATTGATATGACACTTTTCAAATGGCCCACAATGAGCTGTCAAACGAAGTAATTCCAAAATAAGAAAGGTTTCTGTCACCTTTCTTCAGAACGTATTAGTCAGAATGCCTCTAGCGGTAACTATGTTTGTCTCTGCACAGCATATAAGAACCACTTTCTCTGTTTTTATTCTTTACTTTTCATGATCGAATTCTTATACAAAAACTACCACTCAAAAGTGTAAGATATTCTTTTCCTTTTCAAAAAGAGAGAGATAGAGAAATGGAAAGACGGCATCGCATTACAGATCTTTTTTAAGAAAAGGGAAGAAGAAAACATCTATGTCTGTGATTTCGGTATTGTTTGAAATACCCATTTCCAGCAATTTTACAAACGTTTTAATGACAAATCTAAGGGATAAAAAAAAAGCTTTCGGAAGCAATATTTGGAACGAAGCTGCATATTGAATTTTGGGTGTCAACTAGTTAAATAACATCGAAACTAAGAGAGGTGCATTTTTGATATTTTTCATCACATTTTGGAAACTCAGCCATCTATTATGTGTCTGAAATAAGTTTTTTTTTATATTAAGGTGTTTTTTTTTATGTTAGTCGTTTACTATGAGTGGGAAAGAACTTTTAATTTATTGTAATCATATCGAAAAATAATAAAGAACAGTGAAGTTTACAAGGCAAGAAATGTTGTCGCGCATGCGTAGAAGTAAGATCGCGCGCTGTTGTTAAATTTCGAAAAGTTCCGTAATATTCAATTTTTTAATGTTATGTACGTTTCTTAATGTTCAATATTAATTGTGATGATTTTGCTGCATTCTATCGAAGTGGAAAACGTGGCAATAGTCGATTACGCATGCAAATGAATCGATTAATCGTATGTAACATCAGTATAATTCGAAATTGAATATAGCTTGCATCCAGTTGTGGTTGTTGAAAGTATGACTAAAGTTTTCACAAATTTCAAAGCATTAAAATTCAAGAATGAAGCACCTGGGTTGTGTTGTTTGAATGGTAAAGTTAAATTGCCACCATTGAAGGCGCCACTTGCGCCATTGTTCTCATTGGTCTCTGGTACTACAACGCAATCGAAGTATTTTTGGAATAACATACGAAATTATGACACATGTTTTGAAATGACTTCGTTTGGTGCAACGAATATAATAACTGAGAATTGTATGCCAACTTCAAGATTCAAGGACAAATATACCATACAGCAGGCTCTTTGTTTCCATTTACGGATGATGACCACACATTTCTGCAAATATATTTCATTGGAAATTCAAGTCATCAAGTAAATCAATACACACACATCTAAACACATGTACGAACACTGCCTTTTATATATAGAGAGAAATCCAATTTTAAATAAATACAATAATTGATATCAAACTTCAATTGTGTTCATTTAATCTATATATATTCTGAAATCTAGGAATAGCAAAGTCTTGACGGGTTCAGCTAGTGCTACATAAGGAAGTAACTTGAAACGTATGAAAAAAAACTTGTGAGTATATGTTATACAACGAAACTTTCTCAAATGGCATTAAAAATCTTGAGAATCTAAAAACAGTTTACTCAAAAAAAGCACAAATTATTGTAAATAAATGTAATTTTTATCCATTTTCTAAAAATGTTCGAATAATTTTGGGAGATATTTTGATGCATTAACAGACAAAGGCTATTTTTGAAACTACATTTATAAGGATTTCACTTAAAATTTGATTGTATTTAAGGAACGTAATTTTCTGTACAAGAAAATCCTGTCGAAATATTTGTTTTGAGTGAAAATATTACAAAATTATGAAACATTTCAAGTCTCCAAACAATCCTGGAATTAAAGAAATATTGCATTGTAGCTTATAACCGGACAAAACAACTATCCGTAATGTTTAATGAGCCACAGAAGACTCATTCTCAACTTCTTTTTTATTTACCCAGCAGATCGTACCAACCTAAATCTTAAAGTTTGTTTTTTAATGGTCATTTTTTGCGCCCCCTTCTACTTGCGCCCTTGGCGAGAGCCAATTTCGCCAACCCCTCGGTACGACCCTGCACGCAGACACACATTTTTAGAACGACCTTTATTAGAAAGAGTGGTTAGTAGAGATTTATTTTCTCTGAATAGTATTTGACCTTGGTCAGGGTGAGACAGTGTGGAATGGACTGAGCGGAGATGAAGGAGAGAGGAAGAGATAAGAATACTGGAACGTAGTTATTGTGATCATGTCATGAGAGTGGGCAAGGAGGGGGTTGAGGGAAAATGTTGGTGGTTATGAGGTCTCTACCCCACCGGGCCCGACTGGGTTGTTGGCGGCCCTGATCACTGATCAAGGACGCACCAAAAGATGAATAGGACAAATCCCTATATTAACACGGATATCTCACTTGGCACACTGCCAATCAAGATTGCAGGACTTTGGCATTATCTTTGCAAGAGCAATCCCGTGCTATGATTTGTTGACGCTGTACAGAGATAGTCTTAAACCGTTTGATACACCTGTGTACACAATGATAATTTAAAATCTGGTCTTCTAAGTCTTGAAATGGAAATTTCACTTCTTCCACCCGTCAATAAGAACATGGAGTCATTTGTCTCCTAATCTAAAATTAGTCCATTTTGAAAGCATTGCCTATTTATGAACACAGAAACTAAACGATAACAATGTATATTTATTGCGATACTTTTTTTTATATAAATTTATGTACTCTTCCCGTCCAACTTCAGTTGTTGTATTTGCCATTTTTTCTTGTTCAAAATTAGAATTGATGTTTTTAAGGGGAGGGGGGGGGGGAAACGGCGGATCCATTAACATTTTATTTCGAAATGTACGGATACACGCAAAACTAACCTCATTTGTTAGCTTAGCTTATTAAAAGCTTATTAAGTCTTATGATTAAATATAGCAATGGTATTTAGTTCTTTGAGAACAAGTAGAAATTATAAAATATTGTTGATGGGAGTTAAAAGTGTGTTTTGTCTTATGGGCCAAACGGTCAAGAATATTTCCATCAATTTTTATTGCTTCATTTTTTTCCTACATTTTTTATTGTTTATACAAGTAACTTCACTAAAAAATTCTGTACTCGTAAAAAAAACTCATTTGTGAAGACAAAATCAAATACGGCGACATAATCTGCCATTTTCAATTAGGAAACTGGCAATATACGCATATCTTAAAAGATGTATGTTCAAATATCTAAACTAAATTTTCTTGAATTCGACTATGAAATTTGTCAGTCTGCTTATCTAAATACGATAACTCAAAAACGGGAGGAGGAAAACAAAAGAGATCTAATAAGTCTCTTTAGTTACCAAGAGAGAGTAACTTTCAAGAGATCTAGTAACTCTCTTAGTCTTTACATAAAATTATAGATTTATACAAAATTTTGAGTGAATTCCGTAAACTGAGAGTCTGTCTGTCTGTTTGCCCGAACACGATAACTCAAATGCGTAACTGGATACATAGATCAAATTCGTCATATGGCTTTCTCATTAGAATTATAGATATACACCATGTTTTGGATCAAATCCATCAATTGGTTAACTACATTATGTGTCTATTTGTTCCAAAATGATAACTGCAACAAGCTCCCTAAATGAAATTTGGAATGTTTCCTTTTCACCACATCCTGTTTCAAAGTTTGGATTTAATCGGTCGAAGCAAAGAGGGCAAAAATTCACGCTCCGTCCTCTGCACTGTACGACGAAATTTGAAAGCAAAATGCGTCATATTGGGAAAGTGTACGAGAAAATCGAAGGGAGAATACTCTCGATTTTTACACACTTTTATTTCACTTGACTTGTTTCATCTTTGTAAAGATGGAATTTCGTAATCGATTTTCCACTCACTTTCTGATGCGCTAGGTTTTTGAAATTTTCTACATTTATGTGTTCTGGATGAAAATACACTATTCTAATATTTCCAAAATTTGATTATCTGTTAATTGATCAATATTCAATCAATCTTTATTCAATACAAGTGATGCCCTCCGTCAGTGAATTTGGGAAAAACTGATTACAAGACTATACAATATTTATAGTAATGAACTATAAATTAATGACTAAGAAATAGGAAAATGATTAAAATTTTAAAAAATATACTTTTTAAGACATTGATAAAAGTGTGCTTTAAAAACAGTTTTATTAAATTTATTTGTTTTCTTGTATTCAAGGTACCGATCGTTTCAATATCCCGAGACTATCACTTTTGGACGATTTTACACTGGAAAGGGGTGTCAGGCAATGAGTTAAATGAGCGTATTTCCGGAGTTTTTTGTTAGATCACGCTGAGTAAAATCCAATATCTCTCCTTCATTCTTCATTTTTTTTCTATTTTGGTGAAAATAACTCCGACTGGCGCATGCGCAAAAGCGCGGAGGGTTTCGGAATCCAAGAACTTACAATATACACAGAAAAATGACTGGAATCGTCAAAACATTTAGTGCCGAGATTTTTGGCGATTTTTGAATTTTAGACTTCTCTGGGGTCGACAAAAATCATTTTTGGAATCATTCCAAAACGACTCTTCTTGCACCCTTCCGGTGACTACAACATAAGTTAAAGTCATTAAAATGTCACTTTCGTTTGCTTAAAAAGCTTAGCATCATCAAACAAGCTGCTGAAAATTTGAGCTAATTTTCTTCAAGACTACTTAATATCACCATCAGTTTTAATGACAGACCAAATGATTCTAGAAAGAAAAAAAAAGTCCTTACATTTCTCAGTGTATTTTGCAATAAAATTTAAGTTGGATCGTTTGATAAGATAACTTGGTTCTTTCATTCCAAAGGTCTAATTATTACTTTTTACATATCCGAAGTATGAAAACAGAAAGTTTTGTAATCGTCAAAAAATTTTGTCTCCAGATTTTAAAGATCCTCGGTTTAGACTTTGCTGAGACAGAATAAACTACTTCCGGAATTATGTTTTCGATCTTGACACGATAACCCGAATGCAGAACAAACTGTACAGATGAAATTCGGTATGTGGTTTTTAACAAAACTGAACAAATGCATCGGCTTTTGGACGAAATCCATCAATGAGAAGTCTATCTGTCCATGTAAACGTGAACATGATAGCTCACAAAGATAAGGAGCCGAACAAATAAACTTTAGCATTAGAATTTCGCACTAAATCTGGAAATCTGTGTAAAAATTTCAAACAAAAACTTCATCAATGTGATCGTCTGTTTGTTTGTCTGTCCATATGCACTCGAACAAGGGTTTCTTTCCCGGGAAATCATATGATTTTCGTACTTTTTGTATTCCCGGGAACAAACGCGTTCTGATATCTTGATTTATGGATAACATAAAGTACTACTTTTTAAAATTGTTATTTATTTTATTTGTTAGTTTAATATTTTTTTTTTTGGCTTGTAGCTTGATGCTTGAATATACATTCACTAAAAACAAACGATATTTGATCATAAACGTTCATTTCAATAAAGGTAAATTCTTTAATTTAGGAACGTGAAGAATTAGTGGATCTTTTTCAGCAGAAAATTGTGTTAAATCAGTAGAGGTTAAATAAAAGGAATTCGGAATCACAAGAGAAAAACACATAGAAGCGTGTATTACTGATAGTGCTAGTATGAAGGTTAAGTTTGGAAAAATAATGAGTTGTGAGTATCACCTATGCTATGCACACGCCATACACCTGGCCGGGTGTGATGTCCTTTATAAGAAACTAGCCGTGGTACCCACGACTCCGCACGCGTTTATCTGTTCTATACATATGAAAGAAAAAGAAAAACGCATATGTTTTTATATCGTATAGTTTTTGAGTTTTAATATACAACCCCTCTCGGGGGGATCATCAAATCAATCTACAACCATTGGGTTGAGTCTACCCTCCTAGGTTATGGAATGAATATACAACCCCTGTTTTAGTACCCTCAATCCTAATTAATAATACCTAATTAATTACTACTTTAAAGGTTTCGAATAAACGACATTTTTGGTCTCGCCGTTTGGATCATATATGTAAAGATTGCTTGGAGTTCTCATTCAAGAACATGCCATGGGAGAAACAAACATGAAAACGGCAGATTTACTTGGCATCGTACACTCATCCCAAATGATAAGTTTGCAATTTGTTGGACAATCGACTTATCAGACCTTTTGCTTGTATTGCATATAGGAATTTCAGTGCGAACAAAACCAGAGATAACTGAAACGGAGATTTGCTATGCGGTCACCATCCAAAAGTCTGATAGTTATGCTTCATGGAGCAAAGGCAAGAGATATATGACATTTAGATTGGATTTCAGTAAGGATCAAATTAATTAAAAAATGATGTTTGAGACTTCAAGTAAGAGAGGGTCACCGTTCTCTTCAGCAATCAAATTCCACATTACTCCATGCGCTGTTGGTTGATCTTCTGTTAGTAAAGTTTTATTTGTTCCCTCCATATCTTGTAAAAAATTCACATCGTAGTTTGTAATATGCTACAAATATCTGTTTGAAGCACCATGTGTTGACCTGTAGGCATGAGTAATACACGTTATAACAACGTTTTCAAACTAATTGATAAACATTTTGATATCAACTGCTACTAAAAACCAGCAATTACAAAATTCAGAAACGCTCAAATAAATATTCACTACACCAGATACAACGTGCTCACGATGGATTGTCAACGTGTATAATTTTGGAAACTATTTTCGGTTGAGTTTATATTTTTGTGTAAGTTTTTTGAACCGCATTCGCACCTTATTATATAAAAAAAACCTTCATATCCAAATGATGTGACAGTAGAGGGTAACAGGGAAATATATCCTTGAATTTTAGATACTACGAAGGTAAAAAGGAGACCAAAAATTTGTAGTTAGAAGGAAATTAAAGTGGAATTGTCCAATGAAAGCAAATTAATTTTAAAATTAACAAAAGCACTTGAAAGCAGGGTTGTTGATTTTTTTTATTTTTTTCAAAAAAATCGATTTATTTGATTTAAATCGGATTTTTTTTATTTAAATCAAGATTTTTTTATTTTAATGATTTTTTAAAAACCATATATATATATATATATATTTAACATTTGTATATTAGACAATGAGGCCTACAGTCATAGAATTATATATATATAACAGCATACCAGTCATTAAGCTTTACTTTCTCAAAAAAAATTTTAAAAAATTATTTCAAACATGTAACAACTATTTAAAAAATATTTGTGAACTAAATATAAAGAATAATACACTTTTGAAATATAAGACAATTTTATTAAGGAAAAAAGGAAAAATATAATAAAAATTACATTTCTTGACTATAGATATATTATTGTATGTTAGAATATATAAGATTTTTAGATATAACTCTTCTGGTCAAGCAAATTTTGCACAAGTGAGAAGCAGGCTCTCTTTTACATGTATTGCACCAAAGGACTGAAAATCCTGTTCCCCCTTTTCCAAAAATAAGAATTATCCTTCTCTACCCTTTATTGGACAATAGACTAAGGATGCTGCAATCTTGCAAGAACTAAATAGAATACTCTTCTCCTCTCCCCTTTCAAGTATTTGGATTAGGGTTTATTTCACCTTGACCTTGAGAATAGACTACTTCTTACTAAGCATAAAAAATTAAAGAAACCAGTAACTAGGTGACAAGTCACTGAAATTTTCTGAAGTAACTTTTTGTAACCTGGACTCACAAATGTGTTTTTTAAATATAATTTGCACATCAACCATTCTATGCGCTTGTTATTTATAAAAAATAAAGTTTAATATTTATTTAAGAGATAAATTTAAGAAATCCAAATGGAAAAGGAACATAAAAGTGACTGTTTTTCAAAAATTTCTCAAAATTCAGTAAATTACGTTAAACGTAAGAAACAAACTTCATTAGAACAGAAATCGTTTTCCCTTTCTGATGGTGTATCTATTTTTTTCGTACAATTATCCAAAAACATGCTATTGAGAAATTAGAGCAAAAAATCACCCAAAACAACACAAAGAATTAATTAAAATTTTTTCTAGATTAAATTTTTAAGGCTTCGAGGTGCATTGAGTCGCCATCAGCTCTGTGCCAAATTTCATGACTATAAGTGTGATAGATCTGTCTGGACATCGCACACACAAACATTGCCTTTTATAATTATAGATCACAGTTTAAATTGTCTTATGTAGATGTTTGTATTTCTTTTGGAACATTTGTATGTACACTCATGTCCATAAATTAAGGATAATGAAGTTCAGGCAAAGAAAGAGACAGAAGCAAAACAAATTTGACTTATTTGTAAAGTCTATTTATTAAACAAAAGGTAAAGAGCAAAACAGATGCTATATGTTTGACATAATTAATAAAAATTGCGATTTTTACTCCCTGGAGCAAATTTCAAAAAAGAACCTATTTACAAAAAACAGTATAACATGGTTAGTATGATGATTAATACGGAGTATGTCTCCCGGAAGATGCAATACAGGCCTTACAACGCCTAGGCATGCTGAGTATCAAATTATCAATCTGATCTTGGGGAATATTACACCACTCATCAAGCAATGCCCTCCGAAGTTCCGGTAGACAGGTGGGAGGGGGCTGACGGGCTGCAATTCGTCGGCCAAGCATATCCCACACATTCTCTATTGGATTCAAGTCCGGTGAGTATGCTGGCCAATCTATACGGGTGATATCCTCCGATTGAAGGCATTCGTCTACAATGTTTGCACGGTGAGGACGGGCGTTGTCATCCATAAACAGAAATTCAGCACCCATGGTACCCCGAAACAAACGTACATGTTGTTCCAGAATGACATCCCGATAGATGTGGCCTGTCATCGTTACACTCTGAACATGCAGGTCAGTTCTGGAACCAAGAATAATTCCTCCCCAAACGAGCCATCCTGCACCACCGTAACGGTGTCGTTCAATGGTGTTCTCTTGGTTGTAACGGGTACCTGGCGCTCTCCATATGAAAGTCCGGCGAGAATCAGACTGCAAACTAAACCTGGACTCGTCGGAAAACATCACACAAGACTACTGTTGCGGTGTCCACAATGCATGCTCTCTACTCCAGGCTAATCGCAGGCGACAGTGAGTTGCGGTAAATGGAACACATCTGACAGGCCTACGAGCATATAGACCAATGTGCCCTAAGCGTCTGTACACGGTCTGCCTTGAAACTGTCGTACGGGTAGCTGAAGAGAGCTGACGAGACAGGTCTGATGCTGTGCTCCGTCTGTTTCTTTTGGCAGTAACTGCCAAATACCGGTCCTCATTCGGCGTTGTAACTCGGGGGCGACCTGTGCTGTAACATCTACTCACATTACCATCATCTTGGAATCGTTGCCAAAGCCTGGAGATGACACTCTGGGCGATTCCAAGTTCCTCGGATACTTCCAGCTGGGTACGTCCACATTCCAGTCGTCCGATAATTCTACCATGTAAAAAATCATCCAAATGCTTCCTTTGTGCCATAACTATGCGGTTATTGCACTGAAAGGCTTTTAAAGCGCTTGTGAACAATTTTACTTCTTTGCCACCATTCCTTACATACCCCTCTCTTACACTCTCGTCATTGTGACGTACTATCCGCGCCATCTGGTGGTTTCCTGTAATTTGCATATTTTTCTTCAAGATGTGTGTGATAATTCTACAGGTGAAATTTTTATTTTAGAGTTCAATTTCTGTGTGATTCTGAATTATCCTTAATTTATGGACATGAGTGTATTACTTAATTATCTTGCATTTGAACATTATTGCAATATAAAAACTTTGTTTTCCCCAACAATATTTAGTTTTCTTCAATATTAAAATGAAACTCAATGCATTTTACTATGTTCTTTTTTTGTGAACATGATCCTTTCACAATATTTATTTTATAAAAAAGGAGCATCTCATACTTTGCATTTTGTGTTGCTCATTAGAGTTTTATTTAAAATCTTATTTGCTTGTGTTCTCAAAAATAAAGATATGGAAAGTACTCTAGTTACATCAATTTAATGAAATATTTTTTATGATTTATATATTCTTTCTTTAAATATACATTAAAAATATTTTAAAATCGCTATTTAAAGATAAAGAACAATTTTATTTTATTAAAGCAGATTAACTTGATATTTAAAATAAAGTGATTTAAATCAGTGATTTTTTTTAAAAAAATCGGTTGATTTAAATCGCGATTTAAATCAGTGATTTTAATCAGTGATTTTAATCAACTGATTTAAATCGTCGCAACCCTGCTTGAAAGATTAAAAAGTAAAATAGGTTTAAAATGACAACAATCAAAAACGTTATAAACTGTTTTAAAAATTTTTTGAAAAGTGATTAAAAATCTAAGAAATAGTGGTGCAGAAGTGAAACAGTTGTAGCTGAGAAGCTATATTTTTTACTTTTAAAATGGTTGAAAAATAATTTTTGTGTGATGATATGCTCTGAAGTTATTGCGAAAAACCGTTAAAAATAACCCTTTTTTTCTCTCGCTAGCAACTTTTCAACAGCGTAGTTAATCCTTCTAGGTGTAAAGAAACATGCAGAATTTCTTTCTGAACAAATATTGCACGTTTTAGACATAGATTCGGAACATAATATTTGGATTTTGAGCCCTAATGATATGACAGTAATTGGTAATAGAGAAAAATAGCCTGATAATGCCTGAAATATAGATATTACGAAGGTAAAAAAAGAGACCATAAAGCTGTGGTTTAAAAAATGCAAAGGTTTCCTTTTGTGTCCGTTGATACGTTTTAAAAAGTATAATTTTGAAGGTGGTGCGAGAAAACACACAATGCAAACTGATAAACTTATAAATGAACTATAATATTATTCAATGAGATAAAGCTTTAAAAATACAGTCATTTAAAAGACAGATAAGCATTAAAAATTTAAAAGTACCAAAATCTGATACAAAATTAAGGCAAACTATAGAAGTTGCGACGATTTTTAAAAAGCAATGTTTGAAGGTAATTAACTGCGCGCGCATATTAAAAGCTGCTTAAATTCTGCGGGCGAAAGTGAAAATGTCTAAAGAAAGCAATTTAACATTGGCAAAAGTACGCGAGATTATTACGCAGATGTGTTAGAAGGTAATTTACCGCCCGCGCATATTAAAAGCTGAGAAATTTTGCGTGCGAAAGTGAAAATGTCTAAAGAAAGCAATTTAACATTGGCAAAAGCACGCTAGTGGTAGATGTGATTAGCTTTAAGATCGCAACAAACGAAAGAATTCTTACAAATTGTGTTTAAATTAATTTTTAAAATTGATTATAAATTACAAAAAAAAGTCATACAGAAATGGAATAGGTGTTACTGAAAAGCTAATTTTTTAAATTTTAAGAGAGTGTAAAAATAATTTCCGTGCGATGATATGTTTCAAAGTTATGGCAGAAAAACGTTAAACCTTTTAATCCCCTTTCACCCCCTTTAAGTAGAGCTAGCAACTTTTTAATTGCGTAGTTAATCCTTCTAGGTGCTAAGGAACATGTGTGTCAAATTTCGTTCTAATCCGTCAGGAGGTGTGGGATTGTATAAGGTTCAAACACACAAACAAACAGATAGACATTACATTTTATATAGAGAGAGGAGTGGATTTGGGAGAAAGCACTGTTGATATAAAAAATATATATTATATGAAGAAGACGGAAAAGATATGGATGAAAGTGAGGAGCTAATTGAAGATTTAGACAAAGCGTTAGATTTAAAATTTGAAGGCGTTATAGCAATAGCTGCTATATTTCATATTGCTTATGCAGAAAAAAATTCTATGACTAATATAAATGAAACTATCCAAAAGATAAGGGAAATTGTAAAATTATACAGAAAATCATTTCTCAAGAATGATATTATACAAAATTATATTAAAACAGAGCTTGGCCGAGAAAAGATGGTTTGTTTAGACACCAAAACGCGCTGGAATAGTTTGTTGGCAATGCTTGAAAAATTTTTAGAGATAAAATCAATAATTTCAAAGGAATTAATTGATATTAAAGAACAACAAATTTTGGCTAATATAGAATTCGAATGACTGCAATTACAACAGGTGTGAAGCCAATAAAAATTGGCCTAGAAAAAATATGCCGTCGAAACGCGACTTCGCTAACTGCCGAAGGAGTATTTGCTTTCATTATTGGAGATTTGAACCAACAAAACTCAGAATTTGCTAAGAATATGAAATGTTCTTTGGTCCAAAGGATAAGTGAGAGACGCAATGTTAGTTTAGTTGGATTAATGTAATATGTAAATTTTGGGGAGAAACTATGATGGTGCTGCAGTTACTGTTGATCTTTCACGCTTATCAAATAAAAACCCTTTGATTCAGCAAGCTAAAATAATTCTGACAAAACTTTTTTGCGAGCAAGATGAATCACTGTCCAACTCTTAGCGCTCAGGAAAAGAGAGCACGGAAACTTTGAAAGAGAAATCTTGAAAGTTGTACTAAAAATTAGAAAAAGTGATTCACTCAAAGAAAGACAAAGGTCATACGTTGTTCAGCTAGCAAGAGTTCTAGCTTCAGCAAGATAGTGAAGCAAGAATTGTAGTTATTTGACTCGACAGAAACACAGTTATCAAATATTATATAAGTGGGTGAGACTTTTAAAACAATTCCTCCAACATCAGCTGAGGCTGAGAGGCCATTTTCTGCTGCTGCGTTGTTCATAACAAAGCTAAGAACTAGTCTGAGTGACAAAAGCATAGATTGTTTATGCTTTCTTAAATCATACTTTAAAAATGAATAATTAATGTATTTTATTTGTATTTGTAGCAATATACAAAGGAATATAAACTTGGAATTTATGAATATACTTATTTTGTGTTAATATTATTGATATCAAATAAAAATAACTTAATAACTAATTTTTAGATTCTTCAAATTTTGATGCATTCTCTGGAATCCCGGGAATGACTGTCATGTTCTCGGGATTTCTCGGAAATTCCCGGGAAGGAAAAAAGGGCGGGAAATCAGAAATCCTAACTCGAACACGATAACTCAAAAAAGGAATGAGCTAGATAAATGAAATTTGATACTTGATCTTGACATCAAAATTGTAGATCTGTATCAAATTTTTGATCCAATTAGTCAAAAACTAAGAGGTCCAAAATGTGAACTTTATTCTCTTCACTTTACGACGAAGCTCAACACAAAACGAAGTTGTTCAAGAAAATAGAGGGAGAACTCACCCAGAACTTTAAATGCCTTTTTAAGAAATTTGACTCATTTGAATATATTCAAGAGATGATATGAAAATTTTAAAATGCAATACAGATGAAAGTAACTGCCTCTAATTCTAAAAGTTAATATGTTTTGATGTGAGAAACAATAGGATTGCAACAGCACTGTCTAAAATTCATAAAAAGTTGAAGAAAATCAAATTTTCTTTAGATTCCATATTGTTTAATATATACATTAATTTTGTAACTTAAATAAAACTTTGCGTAATATCTTAAGTAAAAAATATACTTAAATGATATTTTGTATAAAAATCTGTATGACGAACATCGGAAGATATTCTCAAAAAGATAACAGCAATCTAAAATTATACGCGACTCTGTAATCAACTTTAACTAGAGCATTATTATAGATGGAGAGGAGATGAGTGGCCAGATGGCCCTCTGATCATGGCTCAAAATTACTTGGCCTTCAGGGCTGGATTTACAAATTTCTACGCCCTAGGCCAAAACGTATTCTGTGCCCCTTCCCCCTTCAAAAAGTTTTATACATAAATTTCAATTTAATATTTTATATATCAATTTATTTTTGAAACATATAATCACTTAATACAATCTTTGTAATCTTTGAACCGCATTAAATTTTTAATTCAAAATTATACTACTTATGAACTAACATAATAATGACGCCTACAAAAATACTCCATTTCTTGAAATCGTCTGGAATACCTAATAGTATTTCCTCGTTTTCTTTTTATCCGTTAATAGGTTTGAAGAGTCATAAAAGTAGACAGATTTTTTTAAATCCCTTTCAGTGCAAATGAGTTCAAAGGCAAGAGACTATGAGATCCACAGAAGACAAAAAATGTATCTCTCAATATATTTAATGTAACGTAATTTTAAAAACATGATTTTGTATGGCCTTTCGAAAATAACACTGAAAAATGTGTAAATATTTGGTTGTGATTTCTTCTGTGCATCGTCCCCTGTCAGTTGTTTTTGTATAGTGCATTTTCACCAATGAAATAAAAGTTGGTTTTCCCGCTCATTAGAATAATCGAACACCTTTCTTTTTGTCTTGTCGTTTGTTTCTCGGACGTTCTTGCTTAATTAAAAAGTTAAAATTAAAGAAGAGAAATACTTTTTTGTCCCTTCAAGATTCATTTTGAAATATCCCCTAATTTTTGTGAGCAGTTTACTTCCTTCATATAGTACAATGCTAATTGAAAAGTGAAATTCTTGCTTAAGAATCATAATTTAATTTACTTTTCAAGAAAATATTTATAGCAAGAGAGCACTCATGTTTTAATCAAAAGAGCACTTTTGTAATATATTTCTATAAATAGCGAAATTTTGAAGAACTTGCTACAATTAGCTCCGATATTATTAATTTTATCTCACAAGGTGCCTAAAATCACATAAAGTAGCATTTATTTTCGCTTTCTTGATTATGTCTAACTAAACGGTTCTTAGCCAACATCAAAGAAGCAATAAAGGAATCTATCCAAAATCTGAAGTGAAATACACATCTTACGAAAATTAGTGGATGTTTCAAAATGAATATGAAGCGATAAAAAAGAAAACATTTGATCTCTTTTATTGCACAAAAATATCAGAAAAACGAACAAAGAAAGCGGTTAGATTATGCGAATGAGATGCAAACTCAACTATCGTGATTGAGTAGCAGGCGACATATTGGTGGGTGTGAACACAGTGGCGTAGCAAGGTCTGGTGACACCCGACGCGGAGTTTAAAGTTGTCACCCCCGTGTCTATCAAAATATGAATATCCATCAAAATCTATACCTTTAACTACACTATTTTCAGTTGACAAAATGACTAAGCTAGAGAGTCGTGCTTGGTTCATAGTGGATCTGAGGTAATCCTTAATTAGTTTGAGTTTCAAAAAACTCCTCTCGCATGATGTAACAGAAAATTCTTAAGAAAATTCTTAAGGCTAAAGTGAGATTGGGAACAGAGGCGAAAAGTTCATATTCAACCACAAATTCTAAGAATCTTAAGGAAGTACAACCAAGAGATTCTTCTTTTGGAACTTTGGCGGCTTTTAAGAATCTTCTTAGGCGTGGAACTTCTGTAAGGATACCATCAGCAGAAAGCTCATTGTAATTTTCAACCAAACTTTGTAATTTTCAAACAAAACTAGAACGAAACTAAAATAAACTTGTTTACTTTATGGTCGGTTCTAGAGATGCAATACCTACTCACCCCAGTGTCTAAAACGTTTCGGGACGATTATATTATTATGATGTTCGGATTAAAAATATCTTGTTGCACAGAACTACTTGGGGTGATGATATTTGTGGAAGAGATGAGACAAAGAGTCACAGGACCGGTTGTTTGTTTACATGAGCACCAACACAGTTCAAAGGAAACGAGACAGAACACCCCCTCCCCCCACGCACTGCACAATAATAACAAATCATTACAGCATCACATCCTTCACCCGCAATTTGCTGAAATTAGCGATTGTGCTATGTAAATTATTTGCCATGTTATTTTATGTAACAAAAAGGCGCATTAATACAAAACTGGCAATTTTTTGTCCCCCCCCCCTCAGAGCTAGTACGAGGTGCGGGCCGCACCCACCTTCCTACGCCACTGGGTGAACAGAGCATTTCAAAGTGGGCGAAAGAGACACACATTGTCTATTCAGCTGGGTGTGTGGGAACCCAAGACTACCATGGACAGAATCAGATTGCCCAGCAGTTCTTGTGGGGTTCTCTGACACTCTTGCTTCAGGGCAACTTCCAGCTCAGGTAACGTTGTGGAAACATTGGACGGTTTGAATATATCTTCCCAATGCATAATCAACTTTTTTTGACATATCGTTTGCTTTTCTGGTGTTTTTGTTTAATAAAAAAATGGGTCTTTCTTTTATTTTGAAATATCTCCTAACTTTGGTTAGCAATGTAGAATGTCAAATAAGTGGAGCGAGAGACTTATGCTGTTTCAAATAATCCACGGATCAACCTCCGCCAACAGAACGGGAGACACATTAAATTGTGCTCCGTTCCGAGTAAACTGGATCAATTAAATCCAGTTTACTCGAAACGGAGCCCAATTTAATGTGTCTATAAATGTTAAAATGTTATATATTGTTATTGTCAAAATGTTATAACTGAGACAATTCTGCAGGCATTGTTTCAAATAAATAAGAGAATTATTCGACTTTAAGAAAACATAGAATCTTTTTCCATGTAGTGACTAGGTTTACTATGTTAAAACTGCTCGTCTAAGATTTGAGCGTTTGAGATTTCTATGACTGTTTTTTTCCTAAATAATTATTATCAAACATTTTGACGAATTTTCTTTCGTCATCGAATATTTTTTTTATTGACATCAAAGGCGAAATTCACGATGTTTATTGCAAGGTCTCTGGCAGAATTGGGTTGATGTTTTTTTTTTTTTTTTTTTTTTTTCAATATTTCGGATCGAAGACGATTTGGAGAATTTTTAAAATTATTTTTGAGATTAATTTAATATCTAAAATTATTTTAAACGATAAAGTAGACCGAAAAAATCATACAAAACAATATGCTGGACATTAAAAAGCGAGTTATTCTAAAATACTTTTTTTTTGAGAATTGTTTAAGGCCAGTTTGAAAATTCTCGTGATTACTTGGCAATGATCATTTCAGGTGTTGGGAATTCTAACAATCCTTTAAAAAACAACCATAAGCTACAGGTTTATTTGTATCTCCAAACTATGACTTTGGAATTTTTAATTTAAAAGATTTAATAGTGTCGTAAAAATGCAAACTTTCTTTTCAAAAATGAAAATTATTTTGTCAGCCATTTCATTTTTAAAATTCGGTTTCTCTACAATTTTTGGTACTGAAAAATGTGAATAAAAGGTTTAAAAAATCCCCGCTTTACAGATATTGAACAGAAAATTAAAACTTTGCATTCCTTCCTTCCATTTCATTATTTAATTTCTTATAGAAGTGATATTATCTTTACAAAGGAAAAAAAGTTATGTATTCTCTTTTAGGTGATTTTTACAAATTTCCGCTGAAGAAAGATGCTTATATTATGCTTTGGAACTCATCTTACTAAAGAACAAAGTTGCATCATCCTTTTCACCAACTGCTTTACTACGACAGTTTGAATCTTAAGTGTGTGAACTGTGCTTTATAAACTGACTCATTATTGGCTTCCGACTGGAAATGATGAAGTACTTGCAAGTCAAGATAGAGCTGCAAAACAGAATGGAGACGATTTATTCAAGGTCAAACAGACAAATATGAAGAAAAGAGTGACACTAGATCCATCTTCCATATCTGACCTCTCTCTCAATGTCCGGAATGGATTTCGAACCATTCCAGATTCTGAAACGGTTTTTGTAAATGGAAGTCGTTGCTTTCTTTTCTTGCTGTTATGTTCAGAAAACCACAATTCTTGTATAATTTTACGAAATTTTGGGCAAATTTTCTAGAAACACATAACAAAAAACGTAAACACGGTTTCTGAAAATACTTTTGCCATTATTTTTACAAGAGCGCCCGTTACAGAAACGATTTAAATATCCTTTATTTCTTAATGTATATGTTTAATATTCATTGATGTGTTATTATACAGATAATTAGATATAAAAATATTTAATATTAGATTAGATATATAGTAAGACATATGGATAAAAGTAAGAATTTTTAGTTCCTTATACTTAAACTCACGGAAGAATATTTTATTTCGAATTTTAAAAAATCTTTACAAATTACCAGTTAGCATTGATATTACTTTTTGATATTGACTCTCATTTTAAATTATTTTTCTCTTTCATCCCGAAATGCCTTCAGTTTTGTCCGCATGACGTACTATTTTTTTAAATTTCTGGTATTTGTAATAAACAATGTAATAAAAAGATAGATATGATTAGGAATAAAGAGAGAATTTTATATAATATAATCTATATAAATATCTCTCTTATGCAGCTCCCAAAAAACGCTCCCAACATTTATTCCAAACGATGGATCATGTAATTTCACTTCCCAAACGTAAATATATTATTGAAGTTGGGAAGGAAAAGAGATTCAGAGATTTTAAAAAATTGTTATTAACTTTACAAAAAATAATTTGTTCTATAGAATTGGCAAATACCAAATTATTTGAGAAAAACAACACTCAACATTTTTTTGAAAAAGTGCGAGTGTAAATTAAACATTTTAAAAACATCAAAATCTGTACTTATTTTAACTACGAATACACAATTAAAAAAATAAGAATTAAAGTATTTTTGATCCTGAAACTTTTTTACTTTTGGCGAGCTTTTTAACGGTTGTCGCGATCATGACGAGCTTGGCAACAAATCCGTTAAACTCAAGCATAAATGATTTTTTCTACGGTACACAGTGTCCTTATAGTAGCGAGCAAAGCGAGAAGGGTTTGCATTGCAAACCTGAGCGGATTGCTACGCTATCCTTCTGGGGGTTGCCGAATGTTAGAGAGCAGGGGGCAAAGCCCCTATATCTTCATTCAAACAGAAACATAAAGTTTGATTTAAAAAAAGTAAATAAATACTTTAGTGTCTTCACTTTGCATCATTTTATTATTACAAAAGATAAGATATAATCAGATAGCACTCTTAAATCTTCAGATCTTAACTGGTAGTAGAGTTGCAGACGAAGAATAAAAGCAGATAGCTGATATAAGCATATCACATCATCAACAAATCTAAATGAAGAAGTCACATCAACAAATGCTGCTCAGGAAATTTATGCTATTGTCTATCTGGGGAAGAGTTTCGGTTGATTATTTTGTCAGTTGTAGTGCATTCGTTGTGCTATTTGTTAGCATGTGTGCAGAGGTATAATGGTACTGGAACGTGGCGGTCAGCCGTTCTAGCTCTGCTTATTATTATTTTTTTACGAGAAATAAATAAGAAAAATTGAAAGAGACCTCTTTAAAACAGCACGATCTTCGTCTAATCCTTAACCTCGCAAATGTTTTTGCTGTTTCAATTTAATAAAAGTTGGCAAGAGGCTGGCAGAAGGAGTTAAATAAAGGCAGAAGGAGGAATAAAAAAAGGTATTAAAGTTACAATCATTTAAATGAATGTTATGTTTTGATTCTGAAATTTCAAAATATTTTCTATATTATTTACCCGTGCCATTATTTTGCGTTGAAATAACTTCATTTTAGTATAAGTTGAAAAATTAACATAAATTTTAAAAAGTTATTCTTTGACATTTTCATCACATTCATGGTTTGAACTACAGTACGCATCGTGTTAATATTTGATCAAAAATAAGATATGAAATAATAACTGCAAAATATGCATTGTTTCACTATTGACATTTTATTTTACGATGACAATACCTACATAAAACAACTACACATCTTATACGTAAAAAATATTTTATTGTCAAATCCTACTTAACTTCCTATCACCTGCTCCATTCTATCCTTCACCCCACCCAATCCCCAGTAACCAAAGGGTCAGAGCGTTTCGGGACTATTTAGTTTACTAGTAAATCACAGATTGAGTAAATTTGCTTGTTTATGTATTTCTTTAATAATGCAAAGGAGGATGTGTTTGAACTACTGTTCAGCAACGGATTCAGAGACTACCACTTTTGGACGATTTTACACCGGAAAGGGGTGTCAGGCAATGGGTCATATGGGCGCATGTCCGGAGTTCTTTGTTAAATCACGCTCAGTGAAATGTAAACATCACCCTTCCATTCTTCACTTTCCCCCCCTATTTTGATGAAAATAAGTCCGCCCGGGACATACGCAAAAGCGCAGAGGGTTTCCGAATCCGTTGCTAAACAATATCCATTTATATATTTTTTTTTATATTTATGGACGTTTGGTGATTGAAGAACCGAGACGAAACAAAGCTTTATTTAATAAATATGTTTATTTTGATTATTTTGGAATGAAACTGGAGGATCAGGATAAACCGTAGATCCCTCAAAGTGTAGTGTTTGTATGGCGGAGTTAAAGAATTTATGTTGGGAATAAAAGGAATTTAGTTTGATGGTTCAGTGATCCTCAATGCATGATTAACGGTGGCTTGAAGGGTTTTTTGTGTGCTATTTGGATAATAAGAAAGTTAATTTAAGTATCATTGTTACTTTTGTGAATGGAATGGTCGAGAGAGAGAGAATAAGTGGATATTACGAGAATGGCTTCGACAAAACACACTGATATCAGATTTTAACAATAATTTAAGATACAACTTTGACAATGACTCCATTTCGTATTTTGAATCCTTAAATTTATGTAAGAATTTTGATTTTTTTCCTCTATGTATAATAAAAGATTAAAATTTTACTTCTTATCCGCATAGCAATTTTGGAATTATTAAAGAAAATATCTGTATTGGAATACAAACATTACTAATGATGAACGCACGTCAAGTATCTATTGAATTACCGATAATTTCATTTGGTCAAAAAAATATTCAGTTCTTTCTTTCAGAAAGAAAAAATAATAGAGTTATAGTGTCTTCAAGCAATAAGTTTAATCGATTACGTCACAAAACATATCTTTTTACTGTTAAAAATTTTTAATTCTCTTTATGAACTCGTTAGGAATAATTTACTAAACCATACTTGTAGAAAATATGGATTTCCGACTCACTAAAAATTAGCGATTTCGACGAAATAACAGAAATTCGAGATGCTGAGTACAAATTCTGTCAATAAGTCTGAAGTTGTTTAGATTTATAATAACATATAAAGAATTCGAAATTTAAATTTCAGTTATATAGAAGATATGCATGTCAATTAGTTTTCAATAGATTTTCTGGTTTTCTTTAAAGATTCCTCCCTATTTTAAAGAGAAGATTAGAAATTCCCTAACTATCTTGCATCTGGCTTGGCGTCAGGTTGTCGCAGTCTTATCTGATATAGATTAATCTTAGATTTACATAGCCCAACTGGAAAGAAAGTTTTGAGCTTCAGGGATCTCATTTATCATAGTCAGAAATTCGTTTTTATTCCTTTTATTGTCTTTATACAAAGCTTTAGGCAAACGTATTTAAGAATATCCATTCTTGATCATGCTGAGAAGACGAAAGTTTGCAATTCTAATCATCGCAGTAGTTTCAAAACACATTTTCTGGTTAAGCCATCAGACTATAAAATGCGAACGCAGACAGTCTTGATTGTCATACCGTGAGCTATGAGAACAGGAGACATACTTCGAAAAAAAACCATATTCTTTAATATTACTGTGTGAATTCATAATTGGCAAGATTTGTCTTTGATTATTTTTTAACACTTTTACCTTATTTTGTAAAGGATAAAATAACTTTGATTATATTAAAAGAAATATTTATCCATTTAGGTACTACACAATATAAGGTTAATCTAATAATGCATGCAAAGATAAAAAATTTAGCTTAAAAACTGAATTTATTGAAAACGATTAACCTTTAACATCGTCAACTTGCCTCGGTCTCCCCCTATGTGCGATTGGATGTCAACTTGCCTCGGTCTCCCCCTATGTGCGATTGGATGTATTATCCTTTTTACTGATTAGAAAATTATTTTTAATTAGGATTTACTAGTTACTTTACACAAATATCTTCATATTCATCAACGTTTCATATTAGATAGCTTGACATTTGATTATTAGGAATACGATGTGGTTAGGTAGTTAGAAATTAGGTAGTTAGTTAGGAATTAGGTAGTTAGTTAGGAATTAACTCAAAGTATAGGAGAATGTTACTGAATTTGTATCACCTGGACATCTGTACAGCGATAGAGAAATGATTTTACTAAGAAACAAGAAGTAAAATTTTTTATGGTTTATTTATTTTCATAACAATATAATTATTTTCTTATGAAATAAACTTTAAAGTAGGAAAAAAAAATAGCTTAGAAAATTGTGTCATCGGTCCCATTAAGCAAACTGGTTTCCCAGATTGGACCACTAATTTCTATAAGCGCTAAAGCAAAAATATTTTTTTGATTCTCATATTCAGACCGGTATACAATGTATGAACCCAAGTATGGCATTTTGTGCATTGTATCAGTGCTTCTCCTTTGGTTTCTCAAATCTGATGCAAAACTACGTAACCTTGGCTTTTGAACTTATTGAACCAACAGTAGATGTTTTTAATGTCCTTTTTATTTTTCTGTTTTAGCTTGATCTACTTCCAATATATAAGGATTACTAGTGGATATAATTATTTTCTGGAATATTCCTCAACTTAAAGATAATAGTCCCATTGATTTAAACAGTCCAATTTATCAAATGTCTGCTGCCAAATCGTGTATATTTGCTGGTATTTACAGTTGATTTATTATCTTGTTATTTTTATTATTGTTTTCCTTTTCAGTATTTGGAATTTATTTTTTATATTCATATATATTTGGATCAGACCCTTTTTCTTTGTTACTTGTGCGAAATATGTGTTTTTATGTGTTCTGTAATATTTTGTGTCCTTTTTATCTGTTTTTTGAATGTTTTATTTTTTCATTTCTCCTCACCTCGTACACCTTTTACTCCATTTCTCGTTATTATCCATATTTTTTTGTATATATATATAGATGTGAACAATTATCTTACATTTATATCTCCTTTTTTTGAACTTGAATGTGTTTCTGTATCTTTTCCCTTGATAATTTACTTCATTGCTTAATACCATTCATGTTGTTAGTATGGAAGTGGCCAATTATTGTACATTTTTTTCGTATTTTTTAATTCTTTATGGATTTTGCATTTGTATCATTTCCTTCTAAACTTTTTTCAACCGTTTTTTGAGTATTTTACTTACTTGTGTTGTACTTATCGGTGCAAAAGGAGTTTTATCTCAAGAGAATGCAAAAAAAAAAATCTAGGCGCAACTTTTGGACAGAAACGAAACAAAAAAAATCCCCTAACCTTATCTTAAAGCAATTTTAACAAAATAATTATAGTAAACTGTAGCCAAACAAGTTTTTTATCTGAGGAAATAATAGCATATTTTGCTACTTTATAACCATGTAGGTACTTATTAGTCTTTTGTTAAAATATTTGATGGATGATAGCTAAATCTATACATTTGTTCTCTAACTGTAGCCATGTACCCTTTCTCTTAAAAATGACTGCATACACTACGTTCTTATCGTTACAACATAATTTTCCTAATATACGACCCAAATATTTAATAGAATTGAAGCTATGATACCTGTTCAAATTCAGCAACTCTCCCCTACATTATGAGAATCAATTATTTTCGCGAAACATTACAGAAAAATTCTGATGCTGTATGCTTCCAAAATGAGTCATTGAGTAATATACAGGGTGATCATAAATTATTGAACTCATTTCAAAAATTAATAATAAAACTACTAATGTTACAACTACTTTTTTTAATGAGAGAGCAAATAAAAAGTTTTTTTAAAAATAGGTAGCGCACCATTACGGCCTTCTAAATTTGCTACAGCGAGAGATTTCCATACGCAATGACTACCAATCAGCAGAAGCCGATACGCGTTTTCTGTTTTCCTTTTTCAGTTTCTCTTGAATATATTGAAAAATACTCAGTTTTCACACTACATGTAAATTAACAAATTAAAGAGCGTAAAATTCCCTACAAATACATGCTTTTATTTTTCTTCTAGCTTTAAAAGTTTCGTAGATAATGGCTCACAAAAATGGTAGAAGTCCAATAATTTAAGACCCCCTAGACCACCGCAACGGCGCGTTACCTATCCGAAAAGCACTTTTTAAAATGCGCTTTCATTTAAAAAAGAACTGTAGTTGTAACATTATAAGTCTTTTTTTTTTATTAATTTTTGAAATGTGTCCAATAATTTATGATCACCCTGTAGATTTAACTGTTACGCAACGTACTGCAGTTGATTCAATTTTACACACCAAACAACACATATTAGATATACTCTGTAATAGTGAATTCTAAATTATGAGAATGTTAGTTGATTCCTGATTGCATACCCAAGTCCAATTTTTATTCCAGCGGCCATACTTTTTAAACATCTTAAGAAAACTATAAAATGGAATTTCTGTTTTTCGGAAATGTATTACATAACAACATTATTGCATAAATAAATAGATTTGTTCATAGTTAATTCTCCGTAAAGTAACTGATTATTCAGGTGAAAGAAGAAAAACAAATAAAAGATAGTGTATTTTGACTAAAAGATTAACCACGTCAATTAATATTAAAATACCAACATTTTTAATCTTTAGACATTCTAATGAGAATGAAGAGTTTATAAGATAATTAAGATTTCACACGTAAAAAATATTTGAAAAAGTATTGCTTGTTAACGGAAGAAAAACTTAATGCTTTATCAGAGTCGAAGCCAGGACTTTTCACTTCGCGAATACAGAGTAAAAATGATGAAAATAGGAATTAATTCTATAACTGAATATTGCACGATTATTTGATTTTAAATTGTGCAATGCCAATGTCGTCTGTTAAATAGGACACGATTATGCATTTGGGAACTCCAAATTACATATTTTAGAACATAGCTGCTTTCACAACATATTACAGAAAATCAAATGTTGCATTGTTCCAAAATTTCTTTTTGCTGTATAATTAATCTGTTGTTCAACGTGTTGGAGTTCTTCAACTTTGGATAGAAAACTTTACATATTTAGGCAAAGTTTCCAATAGTAAATTTAAAAAATAAATAAAATGATAATCGGTTCCCAATTGCATAATTGCTTTCAATTGATTCAATAAAAATGGTTGATATAGACGAATAATAAAAAAAAACAAGATGAAATTCCATATTCTAATAAAATGACTAATGCATGATTATTTGGTTTCGTAGTTATGAAATGGCAATAGCTTTTGTTACGTACTTTCAATAAAAATTATATTATAGCAAATTATCATTGGATTAGAAAGTTTTAAACACAAAACTAAAAACTTGAAAATTTCCTACAGCATTCTACTATTCATTTCCTACAACAGTGTATTTAAGATGAAAGTAATATATACGTAGTGAGAGATAAATTTCTTAACTTCTGTATGTATCTATTTTTCAGTATACTATACTCACACACATTGAAATAATATTCAGCAGTGACCATTTGAAATTTCAGTTCGTTCTATTGTATTCGAAACAAAAATTATATATGTTCCGTGAAGCAAAAAAAGGAATTTCACTGAAGAAAATAATTTTCAGTATCTATTCTTTCAGTGAGATGCACTTATTTGAACAACACAGAAACAGTCTAAAAGAAAAACAGGCTTTTAAGTCGTTACAGAACAGTGCATTATCAAATATCCAGTTAGTCTAACCGCAAACAAAAAAAGTGTTACGAAAATAACTTCGGAAAAGTAGTCAGCTGCTGGTTGACGAAAATGTGAAATAGTCATTTGCAGAAGTAAACTTGATTTCGCAACCTTTTATCGACTTACTTTTAGTCGATGGTGTCAATTCATGGTCACATGACACACGTCAAATAAGCTATATCATTTTAATTTTCATAGAATCATCGCTCATCTTGCAGGAGGAAAAAGGACATGGTTATACAGCACAGTGTTCACCCAGGAGAGTTAGTACCCAGAAGAGGACTCTGACGTCATGTCCATCGAAAATCTGGAGTCTGCTGGTAAGAAAGTACTTTTTCCGCTTTATACAAAATTTGTAATTTAAACTTCTCTCGAGTCTGATTTCAAATGATTCAGTTAAATATTTTTCTAGATAAGTTTCATTCATATTATAGATAAGTGGATAATAGATTGAAATGTTTTTTCGATGGAAAAAAGGAAATAGTATCCCATTGTTTCAAAAAATTTTGTTTCAAAAGTTTTGAAAGCAATTGAGGAAAATAACTCATGAATATATAACAACTTTTAATGCGATTCCGAAGTTAATTTATACTGTTTAATTAGGCTAAAATTCTGACTAGTCAAATTCTAACTAATATATTCTAATTAATCCACAGTTCGAATTTTTCAAGTAAATTAATTATCTAACATTTTACTTCATTCATCCGTTCTAAGCTTGTTTTTCTAATCTTTGTGAAAAAAAATCGTTTTAAAAATAGAAACTGTGACAGTTATAGAGTTACGATATGAAGTATCATTGCACCGCTACATCTAATTTTAAATACTACCTTTTATTATATTAGTTATTATTAATTGGGTTTGAAAATTTCATTCGAAATAAAAATGGGTAGCGAATTGTGCTCGTAGTTAAGATAAACTAATTGAATATATTAATGGATATATGTTCTCAAAAAGTGCTTTAAAAATGATGAAAAGTTAAGAAAATGGTTATTTTCCGACACCATGCAGCGTTTTTCAGACTTGATTTAATTTATGAACATTAAATTCAACCTCATCAAATAGTGAAGCGGAGTTCTCGATAAACCACGGGTAGCCCATCATAGTTTTTGATCATTCGCTTAAATAGAGGCAATTTTTAAAAATTATAAGTCCAAACCCCTCGTGTCGACTGTGCTAATATCACGACATCTTTTGACAGTCGGAAAATTCTTAACTACTTGACGTCTGTTCGTCCGCTTTTATGAACGTCTGTCGACTCTGTGAACAATAGTTTATAGTCTCATCACAAAAATAATTATTCCTGTTTCAATAACAGTTTATTTTTTTTATAATGAAGTAAAATATTCGATATAAGAAGATTAATTTTGAATTTTAAGATTTATTAAAGAAGCTTTAATTTTGAAAAGGAGTTTTTTTGTGAAAATTTAAAAATTAAAATAAGATTTTACCCCTTGTCAGAGGTCAAAGACGCCACCATGTGAGAGCTGGGGAATACCTCCCACGTTTACAGGTAACAAAACTCTTGGCAGGAAAAGCATTTTGCTCTTTCCACTTTTTACCTAACACATACAGGTCAAGTAAAGGAAGTAAAACTAAAGCAGCAATTTTTTTTATATAAAAAGGAATTATTTTATTTGGGGCTCAGAGAAGTATGATTAAAAGTACACTCCCTGGATGTAGGAATAAAAATGGAGTGAACTAGGTTACCCAATCTTATACACAAAAAGGTTTTAGACAAAATGAGCAACTTATCAACCTCAGAAAGGCGGTCTGCTTGTAATTTTTTAAAAGTGAAAAAGAATGAAATGATTGGTTAGGAAAAAAAATTCAATCAGGGACTTCTTGAATATAAAGAATGGTTTTATCGATATATATTTAATTACCCGAAAGCATAATCTCATATTGATTATTTAAAAATTCGGTATTTATTAATTAAAATTGATTCACAGTGAGTTTTCTCCCCTAGACGTTCTGTTACACCCCTACATCAGAATGCTACTTGTAACGTGTGGCCAAAAAAAGATTTCGTCTTTTTATTATGTAACCAAACGTCCTCAATTGGCATAAATGAAAATATCAAAATTATCTCCAACTATTTATTTAATTATTTATTTATTTTTATATCGACAGTTTGTCATTATTGCTTTTTGATTTCGCAAATGTTAAGTTTTTCGGCGAAAACTTATATTTCTTATAATATATTTTATATATATTATAAAAAACTAATATTTATTTTTTCTTAATTTTTATCACAGAGCATATAATAATAAAATGCAATTTTCATTATTGGATATATTGCGCGATATTTTAGATAAATTTATTCCAATAGGTAGAAATTAAAATGAATACCTTGATTGCAATGATCTTTCTAGGTCTTACTTCGTTTTTAAAGAAATTTGCTAGAAAATACTCAAATTTTAAATTTAAAATTTATTTCAAAAACAAAACTGTTAGGTTTGATTGCCATGCCATTTAATTTTGCATTCTAATTAAATCGCTGTTAATTAAATTTATTGATATTAAAATCACAAAAGAGAAAAATCGATGTAATGGAAATTCACCCCATCGGGGGGACACCGCGAGTTCGCGGATGAGAGGCTGCCGTATAAGTAAGCAAGCTCTCGTCAACCCGATGGCACAATAATGGTGGTGTGGTTCTTTGGGCCCACTTCCGATGACAGGTCGTACCCCGGTACAACGGAGGGTTGTTGCATGAGCCGCTCGTAATGGGGGCTATTATGCAGGAACCACAGTGCCTGTCTATCTGTTGCGGCGGCCGGTCTTCCAGTTGTTTACCCGGATGCTTAGGCAGGGCGGGGTGATGTTCCTTTTGGTCTTGGTCTAATGGAAATTCAAATTTGACGACATAACACCGAATACATGTGACACTGTTAGGGCTATATCAGACGGCAGCGTTGTGTATGCATTTTCCGTCTACCAAGAGGCAATTGCACTCGCCAAAAGTTTGTAGCACGTGATGCATTGAGACAACCGGTCAGACAGGATGCCGGTAATCGTGGACTGTATTCATTCGGCTTAAAAATGTACACGATAGTGACGGAAAACTGTCAGAAACGAAAATTCAAACCAATCGGGTGTGACTTTGACGGTGACGTAGTTCGCCTTCTACGATGACCGAAATCCTGTCTGTCCGGTTGTCTCAATGCGTCACGTGCTACAAACTTTTGGCGAGTGGCATTGCTCTTTGGTAGACGGGAAATGCACACACAACGCTGCCGTCTTATATAGACTTTCAGGGCTTTTTTAACATTAAAATGAAGAGGAAATAAGACAAAGTGGCGTACCAACGAGAACGAAGTACTCAAGGGGATTCACAGTGTATGCAGTTATGCATGTTTTATTGGGTGCTGTTTTTGCCTTGATGCCCACCATATTTTTTAAAAAATAAAGGAAATTCTGACTCCTAGTCCGCAACATCGTAGTATTATAATGATTTAGTTTGATTCATCTGTCTTGTCTTCGTCTGTCTTGACTGCATCAGCAGTTTCATTCTGTGCGTATTGATTTTTTACATCACGCAATTTACTGAAACTCAAAGAATACATCCAATTATATCACAAGAAAAAGCAGCAGTGTTTAAAAATGGACGAACTTTAAAAAATGCTTCATCATTGCTTACTTCCGAAGTTAAACCTTTGCTGTAATTATCACAAGGTAAAAAAGAGCACAAAGATTTTATTTAAACATTCTTGAACAAGAAATTGACTGGATAGGGAAAAAAATAAGCAGAATCTTCATACCTTGGTTATCAACAATGGAAGAAAACCCCAGGAAACAAAGAAAACATTTGTGTTTCATTGCAAGACTGAAAAGCATTATTGTAATTGTAAGATTTAAATATTTTTAAAAAATTATTAAAATTATCGGAAAAATTGTATATCAATTAAATTAGAGAAAAGATAAAAGGAAAGGAAAAAGAGTATCGAAAAGATAATGTTCTGAATTTGAAGCTGGTTAAAAAATTATTCTTGAGAAACCACAGACCTCTCCTCTCATGGCGATCCTGTGGCTTGGCCGTTGAGGTAGATGAGAG
This sequence comes from Araneus ventricosus, assembly GCA_013235015.1. Classification (NCBI taxonomy): domain Eukaryota; kingdom Metazoa; phylum Arthropoda; class Arachnida; order Araneae; family Araneidae; genus Araneus; species Araneus ventricosus. Next base: position 138,388 of record BGPR01001513.1, read on the forward strand.
GAGCCTGATATGCTTCTGCTACATCCGTCATTTGACTCATGACAGAGTGAATATTCCATTATCACTAGATGGTATTGCTG
>BGPR01001513.1:141948-161745 GCA_013235015.1 Araneus ventricosus
TGATATCATATTTTTAGAAGTTAACGCGAAAAACGTGCAAATTTTGGTTAATTTTAATTATTTAAAATTCTAATTTCAAAAATCTGCTCTGAAATGCACACACAAATTTATCCACCAAAATTGTTCATCCTTCTTCGAAGCTCCAGGTCTAACGGTCTGCCCTGTAGAGTGGTGACTTCTGTGCATAGATATTTACATTCCCTCAATTTACAGGAAGAATTCCAGCCTAAAAACACTATCATGCTAAAACTCCTTTTCAAAACTCTGATTTACTTGTGTGTCTCAGCAGCATCAAAATATTGTACTAAACTTTTAAATTAACACCATGTCATTCATAGACGTTAAAATACATCAAATATTATGCAGAATACTTAAACATCTCAAATTTTCCGTGAATTCGTATTTGAATCTAAGCGACAGAATTTCAAAAACAGAATGTGTCATTTAATTAGCATAGCTAGTGTCACATAATTAGATATAGTCACGACAAAATGGTTCACAAAAAATGGTTTCATATGTTCACTGGTATGTGTGAAAAGTCACAAAAATAAAAAGGTAGAAAATATTTTTTGAAAGAATATGGCAATGCTCAGTGAAATGAATAAAATGATTAAAAATGCGTATAATATTTACAGTCAACGCGAATAGACCCGTTTTAAAATTTCCTTGCAAATATGACCTAGTTATTGTAGCATCATATTTAAAAAATAGCCTTCGTATAGAAAATAATTTATTCTGGCTATTTACAGCGTATTTGCAAAAAAAAAAACGTTTTCAGTTGAACATAATTTTTGTATAAAAATATTCATAACATCTCCAATCATTTCCACCTCCTGGGACCGTTCATGTCTCGGGGAAAAACATCTTCTTAAAATAAATGACAAAAACCATATTTAGCTCAGTATGTTGAAATATAATTCTTACAATACAGTCTCAATTTCGTTATATTGTTTAGTGAGCAAAATTAAAGGTTTAGGAAAAATAACTTTGTTATATGTTAAAATTGATGATGTCCACAATTTTCGAAAGTATTATAGCCAAATTTCCCTTGTATTCGAATTGAGGTGTTCGGAATGAACACGGACAGAAATACAGAAATTATTCCAAAAAAATGTTTTTATTTGGGGTCGAGGGCTGCACAGGTTAGACACGAAGAGACTGTCAAAATCTCGTAGTCAAGTTTTAACGATTTCAATACTTTCCTATACATGAGAAGGTGAATTGAAAAATTTCGTCGAACGTGAGATTTCCGAGGATAGTTTAGAAACCCTTGGTTTCCAGGAACTCGGTGCATAGTCTGGAAAAGAATCCTTTCTTTTATAAGAATAAAGATCGTGTCTTACCACCCGGTGAATGTTGCTGTCAGAATTGCAGAGCTGTATCAAATATTGGACCAGTCGGTCAGTTTGATTCTCTTCAGCATATTATAAGACTAAACACAAAAACACATGCCAGAAAGTCGAGGGGAGAACAAACACTCCTGCTCGCAAGACTGGATTAAGGCCTCTAGGCAAGTTTCGTCCCCTCCCCCTTTTCCCTGACTAACTTCCAAAAAACAGATTTTTTTAAATTTGATATTATTTCTATATAAGCATGTTTTCGTATGAAATTTTGATAAACTGAAATTACGAAACATTTAGGGGAAACCGGGGATAGTTGTTACAATATTTTTTTAAAAAAATTTCTAAAAGAAACTATTACAAGTATTCTTACGAAACACATTTTAAAATTTACTCTAATTATTAAAGATCCATCACATATTTTTTTAACGATTAGTCATTAGAATACAAAGATATTAAAAGTTTTATACATATATGTACATTGTAACAATTTACCCCTCAATGGGGTATGTTGTTGCATAAAATCAGAGGTGCAGTGGAGCCGTAACGCACGCATTGCTTTTTTGACGAGAAATAAATAGGAAAAAATTGCAAAACACTCCTCAAAAGTGCGTGATTTTCGTCACCCAGGTTAGAGCTTTCCGGCACTGCTTATTTTGCGACTACGCCACTGCATAAAATATGTTAATCAACAAAAACAAATATAATGTTTTTTTGTTTTTAGTATATTATTTACAATCTCGATAGAATAACGATAGGCTTGTGTTCTCTTTTCTTCATCAATTCACTTAAGTTCATAAGTTATTCTGATGAGTTATCATCATAATTTTGTCTGAATTACATTTTTTACAAATATATAATTTGGAAAAACAAAAGAATCACTCCGTTTTCTTTGGGCAAGTCCAATGTTTTTAGGTCGATATTGTAACGTCACGGCCGATGGCCGCGGTTTGATGGCTGAGCAAATTCGAGGCGTTTTCAGACAAGGAGTAGTCTTTCCGAATTTATTTACAGCTAACTTATATATATATATACATTTGTAATAGACATTTTCTAGATTAGAATGTTTATGTACAAAAATCAATAAAAATGGCCTCGAAGGGAGGAACTGTAACTCTTGGTCGAGTAGTTAGGTAATTTCGCGAACCAACCTGCACTGCGCTGGAAAAAACAATTAAGTCCCGGAGTTCGATGTGAACTCCTACGAGATGAGCCCGAGGACCGGGTCTATCCGTAAATATCAGAACTCGCAATCCCTGATGGGAGTACTGCCGAGTCTCGATTCGGAGCAAAACTTGACGCTCACCAGCGTAGGTGAAGTCCAACTCTCAACTCCTCCCGACAAACGAAAGCCGCCCGTTTATGTACTGATCCGAGTCTCCTCATTAGCCAGGTGACATTCCTTTTTACCACCTGCAAAAAGTCCCACATTTATCTCCCTCGTTAGGACTTTTCCTACAAAGGCAAATGTTATCCATCGTCCATCAAATCCACGCTTCGTTACTTTGAATTGACCAGCTCCCTTCATGTAGGCGACATTGTCAATCAAAGCTTTTTAAGAACCCTGTGGTCTTGTCTGGTCTCCAGCAATTATCGTCGCGTCTGCGGACGCTTTTGGTGCCTCTGTCCCGCTAAGCTTTGTTAGAACACACCTGCACAGAGAAGCATTGTCATTCCTCAGATGGTTGACACTAGTCGAAGAATGTTGTGTTATATTTCACCTGCAACCCTAAATCATCGTTTCGTTACAGCTCTCCTAAATCATAGTTGTTATTTGACCACTTTGTTACAATATGAAACTAATGATTGTTCAGATCAAGTTGGACAGGTTTCTGTTTGGTGACTCTGGTACGTTTTGTAAAATGTATCATGAAGTTCTGAAAACCCTGCCCAGTCATGCATCCAGATTTGTTTCTTGACCCTGAACTTCCTTGAGATGCATTTGAACGGAAGTACATTTAAAGATTATTCTATGAAAAACAAAAAAAGGAGGATTTGAATTGCCATTAGCACTAACAGCAAGAGTCATGGTACCAAATTGCCTCTCTTAACAGATGTCACGGCTCCAATTTGTTTGGTACCTTTCCTGGCAATTGTCATCCTTGGCTTCTGAGTCGTCGCCACCCCAGTCTCGTCAACGTTGTAGATATCTTGACACAAGAATTTGAATCTGTCGTAAACATTGGCAAAATTGATGAAGAAGGTTGCAACATTTTTCCTATTGGAATTCGAAACTCTACTCAGGCTAGCCGCCTGCGAAGTGCGAAAAGAAAGAGACATCTTATGCTTTAGAAAAGTCGACAGCCCGTCACTTGTAGCACTTTTATATTTACTGCAGCCCATTGGGATTTTATTTGAATTTTAATAGCATATAGATATGCCAATGATTTAACTTTCTTAGAAGAAAGACAGTAATACAGCTTCGAATCACTGTCTGTGTGCTGGTGTAGTTCCGTCTTCTGTTAATCTGTGAAGACCTGCAGAGGGATTTTTTTTATAAACAAAAGCTAGATACAGTTAATCCTGGACCTGAAACAGAAAAGGGCTCATTAATGTAACTTATAAGCAGAATCTCCAAGAAATATCTTTAAAAATTAATAACTTTGTATATTGTTTAATTATGTAATTAATTTAATTTAATTTAATTACGCTTAAATTAATTAAATTATAATTGATTAGAAATTCAATTTACAATCACCATTTTCATTTTACTTCAGTATCTCTGGAGTGTCATGAAATTAATTGCATATTTACAAGCCGCGTTTCGCAATGAACAATTAGACATCACTACTATCATTGTACTCCCACCCTGTCTTTATTTTATAGTTCCTCATATGAACTTTAAAAAGAAAAGATATGCTGTTCAGTTAAAACTTACTCGGGAAAGTTGTTACACTGTAACAAGTAACCCCAACGAAATTTTAACAAGTAGCCTCGTGTTACACTATTTTATATCTTGATACGTGTGAGTGGTGTAATACAGTTGTTCAGAATTGTTAAATATAATATTACTTACGTGAAATCTAGGCTTTCTCGTGGTACAGACATTACACAGATATCTCCAAGGTTCTGTCGCAAATAAAAAATTACAATTAAAAAAATTACTAACAGACACAAAATCAACATTACCAAAAGAATTCTCTCTGCTGTTGATTGCAGGCACTCGAAAGTTCGGTGAGGAAGACACATAAATGAAGACTATCATATCACATGAGAAGAGTGGTTTTCTACCAGTGGTTAATTTAAAATTCGAATACAAGAACTTGCCCCATGTAACAACTATCCCCGGTTTCCCCCAATTTTGGGTCACTTTCAAGAAAGTTGGTTTTAGTATCACACGTATAAAAAAATTCTGAATTAAAATTAAGAATAACATTAAACAAAATAGTAAAGAAAACCCTCTTTTTTTGAGAGAATAGAAATATTATTTAATTTGAGGAACGGACCTTTTTAAACTTATAAAGCAACATAATATAGATCTTTCTAGAATTATGAAACAACATAATATAGATATATATTATGTTACGACATAATTATAAAACAACGTATTATAGATGCATTTTCTTTGCTAAAGAAAATTAAATAGGAATATTGTTATAATAATGTTCTAAAATTTAAACGATACTTAATTTTAATTTGAATAAGTTCGAATGCATGACCCTTGTGAATTAAATGAAAGCACAAAATTAATTTACCTCGAAAATATCGTAAAACAAAACCTCAAGATCTCGAGGGGGGCTGTAAGTTGCGGGGACCCCTAGACAGTTGCCTACTTTGCCTATTTGATAATCAAGTCCTGCTGGTTTCCTTTCATGAAAGGAAAGCAAGGACGAATCTGGGGAGGGGAGGCTTTGGGGGCTCAACCCCATCCTTCGGGTCTTAAATCATAGACCGTCTAAAATGCTATCTAAAGAAGGAATGTTTTCTAAAGAAGGAAACTAAATGACCCCGTACCTCTGCACAACATGGCTGAGTGGCAAGGTCGTAAAGTGCTTACTTACTAATCGAAAGGTCATAGAATCGAATCTGGCCAGTAAGTTTAGGCTTACTTTTGTACACGCAAACGTAAACAATCTGTTGAAGAATATGAATTTTCTTTAATCGTTTTTAAAAGCGATGTCTATTAATTCAATATTTTATTTTATTTTCCTTTTTTCCCTAAACCTTGTTAATTTTAAAATAAATTCAATATTTTATTTGATTTTGCTCTTTTTTTCCTAAACCTTGTTAATTTTCAAGCACATTTAAAATAACTCTATTCTTATTCCCTTTTCCTCTACCCAATGCTTGCACGTGTTCTAAATTTAAAATTTTTTAAATATTTGTTTCGAGGTATCTTCAGTTACTTCTATAGAAAAAAAAATTAAACTGAATAGAACGTACACTGCCTAATAAATAACTTTTTATACAAAGATACAGCACCAACCAATCCCATTATCCAAAAATAGGTAGAATTCTGCAAGGAATCTAGATAATGAATAGCATCTCCCTACCACAGTTTTTAGCAGTGAATTAAAAACAAACAATTAAATATTTGTAGAAAAAAAAGAAACGGATTGAATGTAAGTCCAGCAATGGGAAATAATGTTGAAAATTATACTTAAAAATCGTTTTCAAATTATTAAATTTAAAGAAAAAATTCACGACAACTCATTATTTATTCTTAAACTGTAAATAACGTTTTATCCGCAGATATTTTACTCTTTGAGACTAATTCCACTTGATCTAGTATAACTAACAAAGTCCATTAGTCAAGAACTCAAAAAGGAAGCCAACAGCACACAGTGTTCTTCAGGCGGTCACCCTCCGAAGTACCGACCGCGCCCGATGCTACTTAAATAAGGTGATCTGACAAGAAACGAACGTTGGCTCACCCTGCAAATAACGTTTTATCTGCAAGTACAGTACCTACAAATAACGTTAAAATTTAATTGGTTAAAATTTAATTAATTAATTTTTAATTAATAATTAATTTAGTTAATTAATTCTTAATTTTAAGAGTTAAAAACACAGAAAACTATTTTCCACGGTAGCCCCCTTGACGAATTCCTAGATCCGCCCTTGAAGGAATGTATACTTATTTGCCTCCTCTCTCCCCCTCCCCTTCTTCTACGTTGAACAAAGAAGACTTTCTTATTTTATTTTTACCGTTGTTCGGCATATCAATGGTGCATTCCTACTTAGGGGTATTGTTCTATTTGTCTGTTGCTTGTTTTCGGAATTTTAGGAGAAATTTAGCCTAAATTTCATGAGGAATTCTCCTTCTCCAGAATTTAATTATAGACAAAACTAGCTGGAATTGTTGGAATCAGTAGAAATTTAATAATTACGAAAGAGGAATTACATATGTTGGATAATTTTTAAAATTATGATAATTCGCAGTTTTCTTTTCCTTTTTTTATTTAAGGAACGCAGTCTGACTTGGATGAATTAGCCATCCACCCTTGAAGGAATGAATGTATATTTACTTTCCTTCTCTTCCCCCCTTCTTCTACGTTGAACAAAGACTTTCGTATTTTATTTTTACCGTTATTTATCATATCCACTCCAAAATCCATTGAAAAATCCATCCAAAATCCATTGAGAGAAATTAATGAAGTCTTCAGCGTTAAAAATATGTTTATTTAGGTTATAATTTATATGCCTTATTATTATTAGGTTAAGTATTTCTTTCTCTGAACATGCAAAAATCAATAAATATCCCATAAATTACTCCAACATGTGTGAAAAAACACATTTATTGAAGAGTAGGAACATCGAACTACATATAATTTTTAAACGCATTCTTCATCTCTAAACAGAAACATATCTCACTGTTGCCATAACGTAGCTGCTGAAATAATGCAGTTAGAAAATTATCAAAAACAAAATTTAGAGCGTATTATCCAAAGGAAAAGATCATCATAACACGACAATCGCCTTAGTAACTACATGATAAAATTTTCAGCATAACTATGCTCGTAGTAAATGACTCAATCGCAATTTATGTGACAGAAATAGTAAGCTATTAGTCCTCTATTATAAGCTGTGATCTTTCAGATCACATGTTCTGTTTTTAGAATCTTAGTCCTTAATTTTTATATAATTAAATATTTAAAAAAACTACTTCTGAGTTGGAATAGATACATCACTATCTAGATTCCTTTAAACAAATTTGACAAAAACAAAAAACAAAGATCAGCTTTATTTAAAATATTATTTCAATGTTGCATAATATTTGATAGTAAATATCTCATCAAACAACATCCCGATTTTATAAACTTATTGAACTTCAAAAAGAAAACCAAATCGTGAAAATTTCATCAAGATTCGAAATATTTTCATACACTGAAGTTCAAAGCTACATTCAGAGTTTTATTATTAATTTAAATCAAAGACAGTATTCTAATCTTGCTGTTGTCATTTAATTTGGAAGTAATATCTTTGAAATTTAAAAAAAACTAATTTCTTTAAGTTCAGGTTCAACAGAAATAATTAAGGTTTCAACCAGTGTTTTATTCTCATTAGTTAATTTTGAAAAGACCGTGACACTCCAATACTGAATTATTTCCATATATTTAATTCAATAAAAATGAGATGTGGAGTCTGTGACGCGTAATTTTTTTAACACCACACTTGAAAAATTGCTGAAAATGATTATTCCAGTTAATATAATTAATAATATAATAAGAAATCAATAATCTGTTTAAATTTTTAAATTACAACATCTGACTATACAGTACTGCTCAAAATTATTAGAACGCTAATGAAATTTTTCCACTTTATATTATAGAAAATAAACTCATTTATTTAGATCTCAAATATATTAATTTTATTAGTAATTTTTAGCTTATTTATTAGAGGAGGTTTCAAATAACTCAAATTTTATAGCAAAATAGTCATAATAGGAACTTTTTCATATAACTCTAAATTATATGTTATTCAAAATTATTCGAACTATTAAAAATTTACAACGAAAAGTTGACATCGTTTTTTTTAATCAAATATCAGTGTCTAATGGTTAACTGGACCTCCTTTGGCTTCAATCACTGCTTCCGGTCTTTGATTCATGCTATCAACCAGTTTCTGAGTTGTCTCCTTTTTTATACTGAGAAATTCATCTTTAATTGTCTAAAAAAAATAGATTTTTATTTTTTTTTTCTCTTCAAAAGGCAATTTCTGATTCAAAACTAACCACAAATTTTCGATGGGATTAAAGTCTGGGCCTAGTGGTGGCTACTCCAGTATTTTAAACTTATTTTTTTCTTTTTTTAGAAATGATCTTTGGCAATCTATGACGTGTGTTTTGGGTCATTATCTCGTTGAAAGATATACCGTCGACGCACACGCAAATTTGCGATGGATTCTTCGGATTTTGAGACAAAATATTTAATACAAACTTCCAGTCACTTTACCGTCGATCCTCACAATTTCACCAACACCTTTAGAGGAAAAACATCCCGTACCATCACATTTCCGTCTCCGTGTTTTACTGTCTGTAGAATATCCACCTGCTTAAGCGCCCCACTTGATCGTCGCCACACTGTTTTACACTTTTTGAACACGAAAGCATACATTTCTTTCGTCTGACCATAAAACACTGTCTCAGAGTTGTGAATTCTTCGAATGATGCTTTTTCGCAAAGGCAGGGGCGTAGAGAGAGTAAGTTGCGCCCAGAGCATAATATTATTTTTACGCTCCCCATCATATTCAGCTTATAAAAGTGACAAATACGCAATTATGTTTTGCCACCGTCGTCCTTTAAGACTGGTTCTCGGTCTGTTCATACGCCCCTTGGCTCCCAGTCACTGAATACAGAAGGAACTTGCATTAAATGTTAAAACAGGCAACCCCCTTACACTGTTGGCATCCAGTGGCGTAGTCGAGGGTGGGAGGAACCGGGGCATTTATGCAATTTCTCCGCCCCTAAATCGCCATCAGTGGCGTAGTAAAGGCGGGTGGGCGGGCACCCCTCTTCATATATAATTTAAAAAACTGATATACCAAACACAGCCATGTTTTGTTTCCACGGCACCATCTAAAAGTGACCCCCCTGGCATCTATACCGCCTTACCGCTTGTCACTACGCTACTGCGCAAAGGCCAAGTGCCATGTTTTGTTTCGAGATGTATGCTCTTTATTTTTGGATATAGCTGATCAACCCTGACTTCCTGATTCTAGGGCGAACAGTTACAGCTGGCACATACAATAGCAAGTCTTCTACGATCTCTCTTGGCGATATATCGTCCTTTTTCTGTGCCAATCTTACAATCATAGAGTCTTCTCTTGAGCTTGTTTTCGGTTCTCTAACTCGCCCTCTCTGGTTTTCGACGAATCCTGCCGTCTCATATTTCGTGGAGAAATAGTAGACTTCGACAATTTATACTTTTTTTGCTAGGTTTTCCTATGATACCCCCATCTTTTCGATCTTCAGCGATGCGGCGAAGTTCAACAGAAATCTCTAAACTCTTGGGTTTTTTCACAGGCCAAAAATAACTACCAAATAACTTAATCTATTAAAATTTTTAAAATTTACCAGAATAAAAATAAATCCAATTCTTACTCACTTAAAATGTAGCCTTCGTCATCAGCCGTTCAAATAATTATGAACAGCTAAAATATACTGTTTAAAAAATATTCTTTTCTAAAAAAAATAGAGGCATTTTAAGAAATAACTATGCATTTATGGAGAATGATATAAGGCAGCGGTTCCCAACCTTGTGGGCCATGGATAAGGTATTAGTAGACCGCGGAACGCTAGTCAAGAGTCGAAGTCAGGGGAGCTTCAATAGTCTTCACTCGTGTTTTGCTTTATAAAACAATGTATTTTTATTCCTTTTAAAGTAATCTTTACTAATTACTGACATATACATACATATAATATACATATATGTTTATATTGTTTATTTGTATATTTAGTTAGTGGGCCTCAACATATATTTTTACACAACAAGTGGTCCGCACAACCAGAAAGGTTGGGAACCGTTGATATAAGCCATTAAAAAATCATAACAAAAAGCAAAATGTCAAATTTTTAAAACTTTATGGACACAAGATGAAATTTTAACAGCCCGTTCTAATAATTGTGACCAGCACTGTAATTTGATGACAATACAATTTAAAATATTTATTATTTTAAAAAGTAGACTCTTAAATTGGATTTCTATATTTCTTAGTTCTTTGTGTTTTCATTTTTTAAACTAAAATAAAGAAAGATAATTTTCTTTCCTAAAAAAGAGTTCGTTAAGTTAGTTGACCATTGACAAACCGTTTTGAAACAACTCGAGATCTCGTTAATATGCCTTTTAATATGTCGAATTATAATTAAATAAAAATGATAATTAAAAATTAAGATAAAATGAAATTTACATTAATAATAATGGTAATAAAAATAGTGAACATTTAATAGGGATTTTTAAAAGTGTCAGAGTCCGTCGTTTGAATTCGTAAATGTGTTCGTAAATCAAAGGCTAAAATTTTGCCTTAATTTCAAAAATTTTACGGAAAAGCTTCTTCTAGGAAACAGAAGCTTCTTCAATAAAGCTTAAAATTCGAAATTTTTTTATTATCGAATACCTTGCATTCATTATAAAAAAAATAAACTGTTATTTAAAGCAAAGATAATTATTTTTGTGATGAGACTTTAGTTCCCAAAACAGAGATTTATGTAAATTCCAATGTATTATTACCATAAACATTTGTTAAAACATTTCCATTTTTAAAAGGCCCAGGACTATGTTAAGTGAAGTCTTTAAGAATAATCGGGATGTCAGAAGATGTCGTGATATCAACACAGTTCACAATGTTGGATAATTAATTTGCTTGGAAAATTGAACATGTTTGTTACATTTGAATATATTGGATATATTTTTATTTTAATTAAAATCATAATTTTACTGTAGTCAAACAATATAAATCAATTTCACAATCTTTTTTAAAAAATAGTAAAATTTTCATAAATTATTATCTTTGGTTGTTTTCAAAGCTTTTGAAACAAATTTTTTAGAAGTAATCGGTAACGATTTCCTGTTTTTCCACTGAAGATAAACTTAAATTAAATCTATTATTCACACACTCATAAAATAAATGAAACAAATATTTTAAAAAATTATTTCTTTATGCTGCATGGAATCAGATATGAAAGAAATTTTATTTATTTGCAATATTTTAAATTGCAAATTATGTACAAAGCGATGAAAAGTATTTTCTCTTCAGCAGACTTGCCTGATGTCACAGTCACATGACCAGGGCCAGATTAAGACCTCTGTGGCCCCAAGGTATTGTTAGTCTCGGGACCACCTTTTCCCCCTTCCCAACTTCCAAAACCAGATATTTTTTGTTGATTTTAATTTGATCTCTATATAAGTAGATTTTCGTAGCAAATTTTGACAAATAGAAATAGCAAAGCATTTAATTGAGGATCACTTTTTAAGAGAGTTGGTTTTAGTATATAGAGAATAAAAAAAATTTCAACATTAAAATTTTAAACTGATCTTTTTTACAAAATAGTAAAAAAATGACAAAATCTTTTCTGTGCAAGCTAAATACTATTTAATGACGTAATCGAATATTTTTAAAATTATAAAGCAACGTATTATTTAGAATTAGAAAACTTGCGAAAGGTAATTAATTAGGAAAGTTGTTAGAATAATACACCAAAAATTAAACGATATTTGGTTTTAATTTGAGTTAAGTTAGAGTGCACGGCAATTAGAAAATAAATGAAAGCGAAAAATTAAATTACCCTGAAAACGCTACAAAAGAAATCTCTGAGGCCTCTAGGAGTAACCTATATTGCCTATTTTATTATCCGGCCCTGCACTTGATAAATAAAAGTGCGCATGCAGTGGCTTAACATGTACGAGGCAAGATGTCAAGGATCTTGGGGGATTCAGTCTTCAAGGGTTAAAATTACATAGGCACATAGAAAGTTTTACTGCCTCCTCTTATAAACCGAAAAATGATAAACGTATAAATAAAATCAATGCCTTACCGAATAGTCTATTGAAGAATGTCGACTAAATTGATCCTTTGGTCCTCACGTTGGATTTTGAAGAGATAATAAATACTTAAACGAAAGCTCGAAATAAACAATTTTAAGGTAATTGCAAAATATTACTTATTTACGATAAATAGATAAATAAGTTGTATCAGTGAAAATGTTCATAAATACATACTGAATTATTTCCTTGCACCTTCTAAATTATAAGATCCTTTAAAATCAAATAACAGTATGGTAGAGAGTGATTATACATCTCAAAAAAATGCAGTACTTTTATAATTACTGAAAATCATGAATTTCATTTTCTAGGGGCATCACCCTAAACACTTACAGGGGCGTAGTTGAGTCACTGCCTGATGGTAAATATCTTCTCCATATCAAGTCAACTCGAGTTTTCACAATTAAACTCTTTTTACAATAAGGCTAGTTAAAAGCATTAAAAAATTTCGAGCTTTTATATGAAAATTTAATATATATATATGTGATATTTTAATTTTTTAACTTTCCTAAATAATCTTAACGACACCTCCTTTTAAATACTTCTACTTTCATCATAATAAACGCACTACAACTTTCTTTTCAAGTCACGAGTTTCTAAAGGGGAAATTCCCTCTTCTGTGTACAAGCGTTCTGCGCATTCATTTCTGCCTTTTTTCACACCAGCATGTAAGCTTTCAACAACAGCGCGCCGCTCGGGCGTAAACTTCTGAATACTGATCATGGAGCTACGTAAAAATTAAGTACTTTACCTATGAAGAAATAACGTAATGCCTGAATTAAAGAAGATTTAAGCAAATATTGTCTCTTCCATGATCAAAATGGACTGCATTTCACCTTTTTAAAGCCTGATCTTATATATATATATATATATATATACTAAAAAGTCATTATTCGAACAATACATCAATTTTAAATAAAATCTAATAAATTGAAATTACTAAAGGTACCATAAACAAAAAATCAAGTTTAAGCATTATATGTCAAAAAGTGAAAGAACACTGTTGTTATAAAAAATAATGAAATAGGCAATCCAAGTAAATGGAGTTTTCAACAATTAATATAGCAGCTTGGCTGTGGACAAGCTTTAGCCAGGTTAAATTAATTTTGCTGTACAAACCATCCATGTTACTATTTTTATTGAAAAAACAAACAGGGTAATTTACCCTAAAAATGAAAGAATTTAGAAAGAAAAGCCTAACCCTAACAATAAAACATAACTGTATAGAAACGACTAATATTCAGGATAAAATATGTAAATATCATTATATTGCACTAAAATATTGCACTAAATACAGTAAATATATAATTCAATAAAATACCCATACTTTTCATTAAACATAAACTAATCTGTGTCTCCTCTTAAACTTACCAGAATTCATCTCTTTCAATATAGCCCGCCATGCACATTGACATCACATGTTGCCACAACTAAAAATCTTACCATATATATATATATATATGGTAAGCCCCCGTTAAGGTTATTCCCCGTTCCCCCATTTATCTAGTCTTGCTACTGCGCCAAACAAGAGCAAAAGAGCAACTCCTTCATTGACCAATCAGAACAGTCAATCCAGGCAAAGGAGTGAATGGCATTCGACCGCCTGAGTGAAGAAAACGCCGCGACTTCTCTGATTGGACAGTCCGTCAATCTTGTATATTTGCGGAGTAACATGAAACTGAAGAGAAGCTAATGTTCATTTATATTAATTTTTTATGCTGTATAAAGTTTTTTTAACGTAGGACTATTTCCTCCCATTGGGGTCTCAGGAAGGAATTTGATTAACACGTCAAAACGCCACAAAAAACGTTGGATGTGAGATCCTCTTTATCTCGGTAACTACATATGTTAAAAACATAAATAATGTCTTATTTTAGAGATAAAGGGTAACAACAGAAATTACAAAAAAATTTGAAAATCGGAATTGTAGTTAACCAATTATTTAAGACTCGATAGACATCCATTGAAAACATTGGTGAGCCAAGCAAGAAGACTCATTGCTGTCCAGGATGACAGTGGAAACTCGACATCATTGATTATAATTAATCTAAATGTTCAGAGTTTGTACACGCATAACCGAGATGTGGCGACGGACGATATTTCAAAGCAGTCAGACTTTATAGCAATGTCTGAAACTTGGATGTATGAAGATGAAGTAATTAACGTGGAAGGTTTTGAATTAAGGGCCTTCATGAACAGCATTTTGAAGATACCTGCAAATAACATTTTATCTGTAAGTACAATGTATACCTGCAAATAACGTTTTATCTGTAAGTACAGTGTATACCTGCAAATAACGTTTTATTCGACAGTTACAGCACCTGCAAATAATCACTTCCATTTTTTAAAACCTCATTTTCAAGTGTGAGTTAGATTGGTTCATTTCGGTAAAAATTGGTATATAAACAGCAGCCGTTAATCCAGTGTTAAAATCTCATGCAGGCACATTTTTAAATTTAAGAAAATGATCGTAAAATATACGGAAATTGTATATTCATGTAAACAAATAAATCTTGTCCAGATATTTCCTTTTTTATATAGATCATCGATTTTATATGACGCCTGAAAAGTTTTAAATCTTCCCATCATTTATACGTATTGTATTTAAAATTAGTACTCGTGCAAATGCAATTTTAATCAACATTTTATTTTATTTTATTTATTTATTTAATTCGAAAAACTATGAAGAAAATAAAAAAAAACTTTCCCGTTTCGAATATTACACAATGAAAATGCAGACATTTCACTGGCTTTGTTAAATTCATTGCATAAGGAAAAAGTGAAAAGCAACTTTTTAATTTATCTTTAGATGTTTTTTTTTCTTTTATTTTAAACTTTAACGCCATTTGTAAGAAACTTTTCGTATTGCTACCCTGAAAGTTCTTTTACTTTGTGAGCATACTTTACTGAGAGGGCGAGAACATCTGCAATGGACATGCAACTGCATGTTGCAGACGGATCTAAACTGCATGTTGCCTACCCCTATACATAACTACGCTCACAATTGCTCTGATTGATATTAATGATAAAATTGGAGTAATTCTTGTTACTTACTTTATACCTCTACTTTATTTATTTGCATCAAAATTTCATATAAATTTCCGCATACTTTTTATCCTATCTAAATATATTGTTGCTTTAAAATGGACATTGATAGCGTCCAAGTCGGCAAGAATCATAATTTATGTAGAAATGTTGCTGAACATTGCAAACACAGAGTGTAGTGAATGTTTTGTCAAAGAATCCATCTATATAGTATTTAAAATAAGTGGCAGAAAGAAAAAACGAGTTCTCCAGCCTCAACCACTGGACCGATTTCATCAATTTTTATTTCATATGAAAGCTTATGACCTCTACATACGTCATCAATGGTCGTCTGTCCTCCACCACCTTCCATTTTGTTGAGAAATAACAAAAACACTACTACTGTGTACATTCTCTTTGGAGAAAACCTTGACAGAATCCTCCAGCAACAATCACTGCATCGATTTAGCCAATTTTTTTTATTTCATAAGAACGCTTACGATCCCTAGATACGTCACCAATGGTCATCTGTCCTTCACCAACCTCCATTTTCAAGAGAAATCTGAGAAACACTACTTCACTGTACATTCTTTATGATGGAAAACCATGACAGAGTCCTCGAGCTGCATCCATTACACCGATTTCACCAATTTTTATTTCATATGAAGGCTCATCACCCCTAGATATACGTCATCAATAGTCGTGTTCCGTCCACCATCCTCCATTTTCGAGAGAAATCTCAAAAACACTACTTCACTGCACATTCTCTACTGGGGAAAACATTTACAAGAGTACCCCAACCACTGTGCCGATTGCGCCACTTAACAAGTATAGCAAGGGACTATTAATATTACGCCCAAACAGCTGGTAGCCGAAGGCGGCTAGTTTTTACGTGTGGATCATATCGGATACTTTGCAATTTAGAAAATTATTCGTTTAAAAATGTTTTCTCGTTTATTTTGAAATTAGCTTCATTCGTCCAAATATGTGCAGTTATATTCAGATATGCTTTCGATTTCCCGAGCAGAAGCACGAAGTTATTATACTTGACGTCACAGTCCCATTACAAATGAAATGAGCTTATCACCTATTATCTAAATTCACCATCTGACGCACTTCTTTTCCTGTCGGCAAGATGCGCAACAGGTACCAAAATTAATTTAGGTCGGCGCACTTGGCGTGTGTTACGTGAGCATGAATTGACTCTATTATACAAAATGAAGTAGCGTTATTATGTTTCGATTTTGCAAGTGTTTCGTAGATAACGTTTGAAGAAATTAATTGGCATTAAAAATAATTAGTTTCACATCATTTAAAAAATTCTCAAATGCTTTTAGACTAATAATATCAGTTTATAGCCATCGAATTTTCGAAAATATTATTATAATAGTAATTTTGTTTGTTTCAATAAAAGAAAACCATCTTGATAGGTTCTTTTCATTCAATTGCCATTTTTCTCAGCATTTAAAACAAAGATATGAAAACTGTTCACTTTTCGCATATTGACTTATGAGCAATTTTTAACTGAATTTCACAGCGTTTTTTAATAGTAATAACAGTTAAGTTCTTGACCACACAAATAAGAAAAGATGTTTTTTTACACAATTTATCCATTATTAAGCTCTCTTCGTTTCTACTCCAATACAATTTGATGCATAAAAAAATTCCTCACTCTTTCACATCGACATTTTATTTTATTGCTACTGTAAAATTGCTTTACCGTTGCATTAACGAATGAAAAAATCCTCTAAGTCGATCCCACTCGGGTCGTGTCACCGAGTAGGGTAAAGTCAAGCAATATTAGGATCATGGAAATTTTTAAGTGCCTTATTAAGTCCTTTCTTTTTCATATATTGGGACAAGAGTTGTAAAGAAAACCATCTCGCCTTAAAACATTTAACTCAAAAGCGTCGAAAAACTAATTCATCTTATATGGTTATTTGTATTCAGTACTACTTAGTACAATACTAAAGAAATAGAACTCATATGAAACATGTTTTTGGAATTATTTCATTTGTCATGTTGTTCCCTTTTACATGAAAAAGATAATTTTAATCGTGAGTATTTTGAAACAATACGTTATCAATAGAAATAAATGAATAAGATAATGAGATGATAAGACTATGAAAACCGCAAGAGCTGCTTTTTCTTCCGAAAAGTGCTTTGACACTGAAAAAGAACCCTTCCTATCTTCCGTTTCGAAAAGAAAATTCTGGGTGGGAAATATTCGACCGTGGCAACTCCACCGGTAAGGAACATGATTCATCTTCTACTGACGTATCAACATTATATCGGCAAGCTCTACAGGATGAACATTCCATCGTTCATTCAAAGTTTAACCACACCTTTGCAGAAAACAAAACCTCTGTGGTATGTTTTGAAAAAAAGTTTTTTTTTTCTTTTAAGGGCATGTTGAAAAAAAAATTGGTTAAGGCTGTCATCTTGTAGGACGTACCAAGATGAAGAAATAAAAGAAATGGAACAAACACTACATAAAAAAAAAAAATACATGTCAAAGAGGCAGCAAAAAGCTGTTGCAATACAACAAAAAGAGGAAGTAAGACATAAATAAAACATTGATTTATCTAGGCATTCTAGAGATGTATTAGTCCCGACAACTATGACGATAATTAAACAGAGATACTAATGAAGATGTGAAACTTTAGCCTCTGAAGGAAAATAATAAACTTGCAGAGGATCATAACATCTTATCTGAAGAAAAAATCTTCAAGATGGAGGCCTCAATAACAAGGGATGTAAGCTGTGTTGAATGGAGATCTGATTTACCAACAAAAACCACACATTAATGAAGAAAACCACTTACTTTGTTAACATTAAAATGTTTCAAGTAGCAAGTAATGACTAAATGAATGCTGTCATTACTGTGCTATTTCATCGCCCTCTTGCTTTATAAGTTGAAAATCATTGTCTGTTTTATTGTAAGAATTTACAAAATGAAAAATAAAAGCCAGAAATCATATTATGAGTACATGTATATAATTTATATAGTACCTTTACACAATTACATGAAGCAAAATTATTTCTTTATTTTATTTATGTTTTTTGAGTAACTAAAAATTCTATTAAATAATTCGTTAGACTTCTGTTGAGTATATGTTGAATCACAGTGATGTACAGGAGGAATTAAATGTTTAATGTCTAATTTGTATTTTCTGGATGCACACAATTGATGTGTTAATTGATTTGTTAACTTTTTTAAATGTGAATGATTTAATATTATTTAATATTCTTTCTTATTTATACAGAATTATAAGTAATTAATAATTATTTAAATGTATAATTTTCATCATTTACGTGTTCTGATGTTTTCTTCTTAAACATCGATTCCTTAATTATCAAATTTTTGTTGCGTATGATTTCAGTCTTTTTTTGCTTTTTTCCAATCTCATCGGTTTCCTGCGGACCATTGGAGCTGGTAATTTGCGACCTTTCAGGAACGTAGCTTAGGAATTGGAGCCTGGCTGATCAAATACCTACCTAAAATAATATATTGAGGACAAAAAAGAAAAAAAAACTAGTAATGTTCTCTCCGATTCAATTTATAATTCTGCAAGCAGCGTCTTTTCAAAGACAGGATTTGTTACAAGTGAACTTAGTATTTTGGTGACATCATACCATAATTTAGAAATTATCACCGATGTCTGCTCTATGGATATTTTTGAATGATAAATACAGACTTTATGTAACATTACAAAATCGTTTATATTATTTGACCCTAATCCTCTTATAGAATGAACATATTAAAATTTTATTAATACATTTTTTTACAAAATCAATAAAATCAGAATAACCACCATTTTTAGGCGCACTAAGCGCACCAGAAGCGCCCGTGCTACAACATATTATCCTGGATAGATGAAGCCTCTGTCCAACAGAAACCCCTTTAGAGGTTACGATTTTCCAGGGAAAGGAATGTGGCCTGTAGAGTTTCACTGTATTATCTAGAGGTATTCCAATACAGGGGCTGGTTCATAGAAGCTTCTGAGAACCAGTGGGAAATTTTGTACTATGAGGTTTTGATGTTAATGTCATTTTCTTTTTTACTTAATAAATTGGATACCAGTATTTGGAGTGAGGTCAATCAGATACACGACCATTTCAATAAATTATTTCAGACTTTTTTGATACAAAATGTATGCAGGAAAAGAAAAAAAAATGAAAATCAGCTTCCGTCGGCATTATGCATATCCACTCGTGAAAAAGCTGACTCGAACTATTAAATATTTGCTTTTGAATGGATTGTTGCTTACCTCTATAATTTTTTTTATTTATTTCAGAGAAAAAATTTATATCAAAATAATGCAAATACTTTATCAAGTAGACATCTCAATCTTTTTCGTATTCATTTCATAACTTTACTTAAAATATATAATAAATATATTGAATTCTATATATATTTTAGTATTTTTTTTCATAACCAGCAAAACATCAAA
>BGPR01001513.1:169720-247514 GCA_013235015.1 Araneus ventricosus
GTTTACGTATTGCCCTAAGAACCAGTCTGGGGAATGTTAATAGTTTTTGATATAATGAAAAATCGCACTGCGGATACGCTTCATGCAAAAGTATGAAATGATGGACAAACGGACAGACATGGACAGATGACAAGAAAGGAATCTTTTGATAATGCATTGGTTATCTAGTTCTGAACTATGTGTTTAAAGTTTCAAGTCTCCCAGCTCATCGGAAGTTAGTTTCTAAAAAATCGATCGCAAGATTTGTATCGAACAGACAGACAGACAAGAAAAAGTGAAAGAAAAACGGTAAAAAATTAAAAGGATTGTGTGTATTTATAATAGCCTTTATATAATAGTAGTTTTTACATTAAAATATTAGGTATGAAATTATTTGAACTGGAGTACTAAGGTATCAACTAGTTATTATAAAATTTGAGTCTGTATGTTTATTTCAAGGACCGTCCATCAGCTGATTAGTTAATCCTATGTTTAAAAAGGGGATTGATTTACCGTAGCAGAATGTTTATCATCCGATCACCCATCAGGAAAAGGAAGTATTGCAAACATAATTTTTTGTCTCTGTACCTTTTTTTATAGAATTAAGAAATACTATAAGTGTACGCATACTATAGACAGTCTAATAGTCTTATGTATTTTGCAATGTCTGGTTTGTTCCTAATTTAAATGAATTATATACTTTAACGTGGAAATTGTTCCATGTTGTACATTTGACCACCATGGTGTGTTTTTTTTCATTTGACCAGATCAGAGGTTCTTTCCCATTTGCTACCTTATATTTTACTGTAGGATGATTTCTGGCTTCACTAAAAAGGTAACGGACAGTCCGATGATTCAGCCAGTTCTTGTAATGAGTTCAAATCCTGCGGAAGGCATCAACACATTCTAGATTTACCACTATCAACTCTTCTAGCAAGAGTATACAAGGCCCCCTTGTAAGAGTAAGGGCAAGGAATGAAGATTATCGTAGACACCCTATGCTAGCCGTGGCTAGTCATCAAACTAAACATGCCTCCCCAAAAACAAAAAACGAGGAAAGGACCCAAAAGAAATTCACCTTTATCAAAAAAGATATAAGAAAATATTCTTTTTGAAAAGATGTAGAATGCTCTTCAAGTACAGGCTTCTTCTCTTTTTTTCAGATGAGTTTCGTTTGATAGTGACGAATGCTGAGTATGCGTACATTAAACAGTTTCTTTTTTCTTTCTTTGACTGATTGTGTCCAAAAATTTTGAGGCCAAATAAGCCCAAAACGAGACATAAGAGATAGTGGTTGTAAGATTACTGCGATCTTTGTATTAATTTTAATTACCTTAATTTATAAGTTAATTGATCTCATTGCTCGCGTTGACCTGAACTCTTCTTTTCTTTTCATTGACAGACATTTTAAAAAGATCTAAATTTTCACATTACTACTACACAATACACACACACACAATAACACACACACACACACACACACACACATTGGCTTCACACAATATTTACACACACATTACACACACACACACACACACACACAATACACACACACACACACACACACTTACAATTTTAACATTTTTTTCATCATTTTTTTCTAAAAAATACTTTACACTGTGGCCAATGGTACAAATATAGTTTTATACCTCTGATAACTGAGTTATACCTTTAAGTAATTTTAAATACAAAGCAAGAAGATAGTTATTTTTGATAAAACTGAAGTTTTATATATATAAGGACAAATTACAAGATTACATAGATTTTGGGAAAATTCCCTTTAGAATATATTAACGATAATTACTATTTAATGAACATTCCTTTACTCAGCTTGTAATTTAAAAAAACTGGAACCTCTAAACAATGTTTTTTAAATCTAGAAGATACCCCTAATGATAGTTGTCCTTCTCGTAGTTAAACACAGCTTTTGAACCTCTGCAGCATAGATGCTATAACCTTCCATAATGAGCTTTGAACCTTAGGTATTTTTTTTTCAGAACATCCCTCTGGGATTTCATTTCCATCTCTCTGCGTACTTAATTTTAGCTGTGAAATATTTGAGGTAGTCTGTTTGGATGCGTTTATCAGAAAAATTCTCTTCTGAAGAGGTGTCATCCATATCTTCGTGCAAGCTTAATTAATTAAAGATAATTATTTTTTTTCTTCAGGGTAAGACTCCCTGCATGAAGAAATTCCATGCTGTAGCTCTGATCTTCATCGTTTCTCATGAAGATTTTGTTTAGTCATTTCTTTTGTTTTAAAAAAGAGCAGAATATCCCTCTTTATTTCTTTCTCACTTTTTTTTTAGTTTCTTGTGCATCGTTTGATTTCATAGCTAGCTCTTCAGAGATATCTATGATAATTTTTGATTTACTTTTTTGCCTTCCTCTATTTTTTTCTCACGAGCCTCCCTTGAGATCCAAATCCTTCAGGGATATAACTAGAAACAGGTGGATGGCAACTTAGGAATGCGAAAGATCTCCATGCACCCACAGTATACCCCCCCCGAACTCAGAGCTGGTGGACGGCTCCCTATCAGTACGGTAGGTGTATGTGGACCTTTATTGAGGCTTAAAAAAAGAATGAAAAATAAATAAATACAAACTTATTTAACTAGCATAAGACAGTTGTATCTTTATGACAGAGTCGAAGATGTATATTGTTTGATATCAAGTTGTTTAACATTTTGTAGATTTCATGTAGATAGAATTCAAATAAGCTATCATCTCATTCATTTGGCAATAAATATATCATTATAAAGCAATATAATATAAAAGTGAAAGGAAGTTATAAATAGGGGGAAAATCAGATGTTGATAGTAAAAGAACATTCCAAAGGAACCCGTAGCTACACTAATTGACTTATATTAGAAATTTAAATAATCTACTATATAAGCAAAATGAGTAATAATACTATTACTAAGAGTAAAGCAAGAAAATCGCACAGCAATTTAAATAAAAATTGTATTAACTGTTAGCTGTTTTCTGTAGTAATGAAATCATACATTGTACAATAAATAAATAAATAAAAATCAATGAATAAAAATAAAATAAATAAAAGGGTAAGAGATAAAGAGTTTAAAGTTAAGTAGATGAAAATATTAGATCAAAATAATCGAAAAAGAAATTTCGGCTTTTCAGATGAGAACCAATTTACGAGCATTAAATTTTTTTTTTATAGTTTTGAAGAAAATTCTTATGTAGTCAAAAAAAAAGAAATGCAAATGTTTTAAAAATGCTGCTCATTAAACTTAAGTATTACTCTCTTTTCCTGTGAGCATAAGAAGAAATGAGTCGTTTTAACTCTTCTTTTAATGAATTATCTTTGAATCTATTCACTCTTGCATTAATCTTTACCAGTTTTGAATTTCATCATTAGATTATGCTTCACATTTGTCAGATATCCGAAAATTGAAAGGATGGAAGGGCCAAAACCATAGCAATTGTAAATTCCAATAGTACATTAAAGTTGGATAAATTTGGAAAAGAACATACAAAATATACGTAAGATTTAAAATATGGTTCTAGGAGTTAAAATATGAATTAATGGGTTTCATAGAAACTTGACTGATTTCTGACTTATATTTTATATATAACCCAGTACGCGTAATGGCGTTGCCTGTGAACTGTGGAATTTAAATAAATGAAAAAAAAAAAAATCCTCCCACAATGAAATGAAAAATGTCTGAAAACAAACAAAAGATACATTTTCCTGCTTATTTTCTTCTTCGCGATAATGACATTTTAACTGTAGAAATACAATACAGGGTACGTTAATTAGAAACATAAAAAATTGCGACGTGAAATGATACTCAGGCAAAATATGCGAGAATTAAACACATTAAGATACTGCTCGAACGTAATGGCGCGTTGCTATCGAATTAGGGACCTCAACAAACAAAACCACCCACAATGACGTGAAAGTTTGGAAACGAAATCAAAAAACAAAAGATGCAGTTATTATTTGATTTTCCCGTTTATTTTTTTTTCGCGCTACAAATACAGAGTACGTTAATCCAAAAACAATATTACGCGGTCTGTAATTACGAGGTCCGTTCCAAAATAGCTCCTCATGTTGCTTCAAACGGGCATAATATATAACTAACTAACTAACCAAAACACATTACAAAATTGAACGTGAAAATGATTATTATACAGCAAGCAAAAATATAAAATAGAAATGCGAAACACACCGAAGTAATCCAGTGAAAGGTTATGACATCCCTGCGCTCTGCAACTGCCAGCCAATCAAAATTGCCAGGAAACGTTCAGAAGAAGTGCTGCGGAGGAAACTCGCTGCTAGAGGAAAAATATCTTGAAATGACCTGGGAAAATTAATTTAAAAAGTTAAAGATATTTTAACCGTTCTTGTTTTAAATCCGACAGAACTGTTGTGCAGCCGAACAAAAATTGAAAATAATAGTGTTATTAGAACGTTTGATGCAGCAAATTTAAAAAACAAAAATAAAATTTAGATGGCAAAACTTACTATTTTTTTAAAAATTTCAAAATTCAGTAAATTACGTTAATGTCTGGAAAACAAACTTCATTAGAACGAAAATTACTTGTTCTATCCGATGGTGCATGGATTGTTTTTCAAACGATCATTAGAAAAGATACTACGGCCATAAACGTGCCAAAAGTGACCCAAAACAACACAAAACATTAAATTAAAAAATTCTCTAGGTTAAATTTTAAAATTCTGGCTCTGAGGTATCTACCTTACGACCACTCATGCCAAATTTCTGGCTGTAAGTGCGATAGATCTGTCTGACATCGCAGACACACTCACACAAACATTGGGTTTCTATAAGTATAGAAGAGTATATCAATGTGCTAACTTATTCCCGTCTATGTTGCTAAAATTATTTGCAGAACTTTTGTTGTTTTATATTACATAAATTTCTTTGTATGTGCCTGAGGGTTTACCTTCACCCTTGCATTAATACCGATTTCGTCTTGAAGTTTCTGCTTAAGTAAATTTCTAACCGTAGTTAACCACACACACTAACACACCTCAAATGAAGTATCTATTTCAAATTAAATTGCTAGACATTTTCATACCATGTATATTTATTTTTTCTGATGCAGAAGCTAATCAACTAGTATGTGACTTATTATGAATGATAATTTATCATATTTACAAATGGAGTCAGTAAAATGTCCCTTTCCAGATTTGAATGAGAAATATGAATTATTTCCATTTCTGACAATGTAAGCAAAATGTGTAGTAATTTTACTTAATGTTAAGTTCCAGCACTCTAATAATCGCTTACAAGAGGTTTAAAGTGAATAAAACGTTATTATATAACTTTTCACCTGTCTGAATCTGATACGCAAATTTTTAATCTCAATCTATAATAGAATGCAGTGCCATGGAACTTTTTTTAATGGCGATTCTGGCTAGTGGGATCTTGTCATTAGCTTGACTGACATGATGACATCATATAATAACATGTCAATCCACGCCATTACAGAAGCCAATTGAAGGTGAGGGATGAAGGGTATGTAATAGCAAGTGTGTTTTGGTGATATTAAGCTTTGTGGTCAATAGGTAAATTTCTTTGTTAATATGTTTTAAGTTCTTAGTAAAAAATTTATCTCTATATGGTAAAAAATTTAATTCAATAAGGAATTTTGTTTCAGTATGAGTTTATAAATTGAAATGAAATATATATTGTACATACCTAATTTCACTCACACAAAGTTTGTATTTCTTTTATTATTTTATGAAGTGTATGGGGTTACGATCATGCAATAAAAGCTGTTTTATATAAGTATTGTTTGTACATTGAAAGTAATTTTATTATATCATATCATAATAGGTATATATAGAAATTCTTGCCTTTAATAAAAGTAACAGTTTGTAATATACAAGAAGTTTCAATAAAATTATTGTTCATATTATCTCATTAACCCGATTTCATGTAAGACCTGCTCAAAGAACCAATTTGTGTTGGTCTGGAAATGAAGCACAGCTGTTTCTTGGTTGCTTAATTTTTTTCCTTAGACAGTGTGCGGTTTTCCTGAAGAGTCTTCTAGGATGTCGAAGTCATTGGAAAGAGAAAATTTCTTCAAATATTTATGAATATTACTTCTAAAGGTAGTATAGGGACTGCAAGTTCCCCTTTGAAAAGGTATGACCCAAAAAAGTGTCCACATCGAACTACTAATTCCATCTCTGAAATAAAATTTCTTTTCATCCAGGAGATCTTTCTCTGTTAAAAAAGTTTCATCTTTGGTTGGAGATCCCTAGCATCTCTGAAACGGTGTTCCATATCAATAAAAAAATATTTATTTTACCAAGATTGAAGAAGCGATGATTTCAACATATTGTTGAGGAGTACAAATAATCTGGTGTTTCCCCTTAACTTTTCCTCTATTCGGCCGTGTGATTTGAATCCAAGTATGAATGGCCCACGTCCGGGAACTTGTAATCGATTGTCTTAAATGACCTTGTTCAAGATATCGATACAAACAAATCATCAAAAAATTATTTTGGCCTGAGCAGGAGAAGGTCCAAATGATTATGGAAGAAGGGAAGTTTGTGATATGTTACGTTACATTACAAACCTATATTATCCGGAGATATATTTAGTAAATACCAATGATCAGCCGGAAGAAAGGGATGTATGTGGTATTTTACGCTGCATACATCTTCTTCATCAGAAATCTACTTGTTATGGTCATATACCTCCTCTTCATCACACTAGTGTGTATAGCTTAAAAACGTCTTAGAGAGTTGGTTGCAAGTACCGAAAACAGGCCAACACTTTCCATCCCTCTATAATAACTCAATTTGAACAAAATGTTATATACCCTTCAATACTTTAACGTGATACTTATCAGCGCCATGCCAATTTAATTTTGAAATCCTTTAGACACATTGTAGAAAGTAAAAGACCTAACTTAACAGTACATCGTAAATATAACGAGCAGTTGGAAAGAATTAATTTCTACTTTAGTTATAAGCAATATCACTCCTTGAAGCAATACAAGGCTGTTTGGGGAACGAATCTGTAATTTTGAACCACGATCGGATGACGCCAGAGATGGTACCCACACACCAACTCGCACCACATACCAGCAGGAAAATGTGTTTGACCCACCACGTCAGATTTAACGCGAGCACACTGAAAATATCACGGAATCGGTTTGAATTTTGGAACCTCCCGGTCCTGAAACCGAAGCCTTACCACTAAACCACCGTGGCTCCAACGGATAGTAGAGAAAGTAAAAGAAAGATGCTTACTACATGACCAGACATGAATTGATCCCTTTGAAGGAATAAACCATGCTTTTTTCGAGCAATCCGAGACTTCACTGAAATCTCTGTTATGTAAATGAGTGTTCCAATTCTGAAAAAATGAAATTATTAAGAAGGTTTATTCTATAGTAAAAAATGAGCTTTCAGGCCCTCCAACTCACGAAAGTAGTGGCTGGGAAGGAAAAAACACTTTAAAAACTTCCCATATTATTTACACATAATCAACAAAAATCTGCCTTCTTCTTGTATTAAAGTATTTCTACTATTTATTCATTCTCCTTCCAATTTCTATAAGTATGTAGGTTGACTAGCGGCTATCAGAAAATCCTAAGGGTGGGACAAGGCACGACCGTCCATTTCGCGACCGGAAATCACGAATGCAAAAAAATAATCCGTAGACCGCTAGTTCGTTTCTAGGCTGTGATACGGTTTGTCAATTAAGATTTTAAGACCGCCAATCTAAACCTCACTGCAAGAGAGGGCGCTTTCAAGGACACTGGTTTTCGCTTAGGGTACATTGTACTGCCAGCTGTTGCGCCTACAAAGGTTCATTTAATAAAAATATCATAACTCGTTTGATTTAGAATATTAAATTGTAGGGTTTATGCTTTACGACTCATAAATTGTCAGTATCAACAATGATGTTGCAGAGTGCGTCAATTCATGCATCTAGTCCCAAAAAAATTTAAAAGATCTAAGAATTCTAATTAACGAACTATTAGACCTGTACTCTTGGTCTTAATAATTCACATTGCACCATTTAAGCAGTTAGGGGTGGAGGGTTATGGATTTCGTGGTAGGTCCTGAGATTGGAAGTGTAATTGAGATCCGTTTTAAAATGTAAACATCCCCTCCATGCACGTGAGCTATATGCGTTAATTCTACTTGAGGAAAAGCATCCTCCTCGGGCAAGTGTGAGCTTTGGGAGAGTAGGGTGTTTTCTGCCAGATGTAGTTGTCGTTAGCTGACCACAATTGAAAAATAGCAGGTCTGTCCAAAAATGTGCTATGTAGTTTCTAAAGGCATGGTAATCGAAACAAATCAAATTAAATTGTTCGTGACTATAAATTGCATTATTTCATTTGAAGAAGTTTTTTTCGTTTTTTTTTTCAGAACATTTGTTTAGACAATCATTTGTTTTTGCTGATTAATATGGAAGAAAAAAAAATACATTTGATATTTTTATTACAATTGTGATCAATTTATTTTCAATAAAGTTCGTAATTAATTATATATTGAGCTAACTAAATATTTTAAGCGTTTTGACTACAACGTTCCTTTATAGATCTGCACAAGGAAACTGAGCTTAAATAACATTTTTTCTCCATCTTAGTGCTTTAAACTGTGTATTCTTTCCTCTTTCTCTTCTTCTTTTTTAATTCTTTCAACGGACTCCTGTCAATATCCATTTATCCTAATAATGTTCTAGTTTAACTGGAAAATAGTTAATAACCAAATTAGAAAATGAAATATAACATTTGAATCACGAATATTTTTTGTAACATTAAATTGAAAAATTAAAACAATATCTTAAGTTAATACAGTGACTGGAAATAAATTTTCTTGTTGAAACATAATTTTGCTTACAGACGATTAACTTCACTGAGGAAACTGTTTAATTAACGGAGACGTAGTAAGTTAAAACATTGAATTACTGTGACCATGCTGGATGAATCAGGTTTTGGGGAATTGAAACATTCATATTAAGAAATTTGAGTTATTTTTACACGAGTGTGGATATTTAAAAAAAAATGATGCTGCAAGTGTTTGCGGAATTGATCTATTCTGGAAACGACTTTCCGTTAATAGCTATTAAAAAATATATTCTTTAAAGAATCTTTAAAAAATTAATTGAATATGATAATTTTTATTGTGTGTTTGCAATAATTAAAATCTCTAAATAGGATTTATTAAGTGGTAAGTATCATGGGAAATAAAATTAATACTTGTAAAAAAGAATGAGATTTTCAAATGACAATACTTTCCTTATTTATATGAGACGCTTCTTATTTCGCTTAAACAACTCAAATACTTGGGATACCTGGTCCTTGTTCCTTTAAAACTTAACCTGTCATGTTCATCGACCATCTACAAGCAAATTTATCTCTTTGTTCTTCTTTTCTTTTCTATTTCTGCCCCTTTTTAAAGCGTTCTGTGCATTATGAAAATCCACTGATATATTTTAAGGTGATCAAAAAAAATTATCTTCCCAAAGATTGCACTCATTTTTACCATAGCCATAAACTTATTGGTGATATATAACTGCTGAGTAAATATTATCAATTGGCAAGTTGATATCCCATCTAATATTCTAAATTTAATATCTATAACAAGACGTGGCCATTTTGACCGGGTACTCCCATTACTGTACAAAATCTGAGATGAAAAACGAAAGTGCTTTGAATTTCCTAGCGCATGCATTTCTTTACTAGGTTAGTCTTTATCCCACAAGCAGCATAAGAGATATAAACAAGTCATAAAATTCCCCAAAGAAAAAGAAGTGGACGTAAAGGTAGAATAACGACGTAGAAACCACTACGTATCTACCTTCAACTATCTCAGTATACAACTGAGTTTTGTTGTTTACCTTATGGAAGAGATAGTCGTGCATTTTAACTTCTTCCGCACAGACTCTTGTATCCTGAAATTTCCGTGATCTTAAGTTTGATGATAAAATAAAAGATACTAAATTCATCTACAGTATTCTGAGATTAGACGGAAACCTCACTTTACCATGGTAGTCGAAGCTTGATTCCTCAAAATGGGGAGTGAGAAAAATGGGAATGATTATACCATACAGCAGTAGGCCTTTTGTTTTCTACTTTATTGACTCGTTGTAAAGACACTTAAAAATACGCCAACTCGGATGAAGGTCACGGATCAGCAAAAAACTACCAAAAAAACGCCTTCCATCTTATCTTATTTCTGTCACCCTTTCGTAGTAAAAATCGCTCAACGTTATCCTCAGGTTTTGAAACAAAAGTACCCTTATTAATGCTATGAGTTATCGTGTTACTAGACAACATACGAACAACCAAAACCGACACAATTCTACAATTCTGGGTATAAAAATCATCACTAAATTCATCTATGGTTTGTCCTGCTTTTTGAGTAAACTTCTACATACGCAACACAAATAGATAAGTCGATACATTCATTCAATCGTAATTTAGTCCAAAATTTGTTCATAGATTGCATATGCTAATAATAAAATCACATACAAATTATGTAAATAGTTTCTGCGTTTTTGAGTTATTATGTACTAACTCCGGGAGACAAATCTGCAGAAGTCTTCCTTCCGGACGAATAAAGAGACAGACCTTTTTTGCGGATTGGGAGGAATTCAAGAAAAACAAATCGCGATTTTAGTCACTAAAGACCGCATACCAAAATTCTCGCATCCGTTCTAGTCATTGTTAGTTCTCATATGACAGATCGACAAATTCCTAAAATCCTTTTTTCCTTGACCGTAGGGTTTAATGCACTCTCTATCAAAATTCATTGTAGATATTTTGTTTGTTTGTTGCTGATTACTCTTTGTATACTTATTTCCAGTAATAAAATTTACTCAGTGAATAAATATAACTATAGTCATCTTTACAATTGAATGTCCATCGTATAGTAAAAAATGTTGGGTGTGTTTAGCCAGTCCACTCAGCTTTTCTTTTTCTTTTTTCTTTTTTTGTCAAGTTTTAAACGCAGTTGCAAGGAATCTTTAGAAACGGTTTTATAAGTACATTTTCCGAATTCTAATAACCTATCTTCCATTCTTTTACTTTAATCAAGGACAAATACGTAATGTCATTTCTTTTTAATTGTCTTATACTATAAAATAAAAGTTCATGTAAATTTACCGTTATCATAGATTGTATCAAAAGAACTTTTTCTCGATACCTGATTCAAGCAGAAAGGAATCTTCAATGTCAAATTTGATATATTATTTTAAGAAAATCATTTATCAACTAGATATCGAAGCTATTCTTAAAAAATGTGTTCTAATAAAAGATATTTGTGCAGTGATTTATAATAATACATGTTATAAAAAAAAGATTTCTTCCACATTTACACAGATAGTACTTTTAAGTACATTACTTTTAATAGTTTCCGCATCTTGTTTTTAAATCTCCATGTGCTTTGATCAACTTTCGAGTATTACCGCTAATTGATTATCATCTAAATAAGATACACACAGAAAGTGTACTGGATAAAATATTACGGCAATAATTACAAATAAGACTGTAAATTTGACTTTTATCATCACTTTTCTGCAGTACTAGCATAATATTCTACATTTAGGAATGTTTTCCCCCACCTTAGGAATTTTGTACATAGTAAAATTTATGGGTAGATCCAGCCATAGTTATCCGATGAATGATACTTTCAAGTAAGAGCCAAACTCCGTGTGAAAAATATACTTGCTCTCGAAAAAATAGGCAGAATTCCAAATAAAAGAGTGTTTACATTCACTTTATGCTTTGTAATCGTCTTTGATAGCAAAATATACATTATTAATGTAGGTAATTTTTTCCCTGAACACAGAATGTATTCTGATAAAACTGTGTAAAACAAACTTCCTATAAATTGCTGAAATTTCTTCCTATCACGTACCCTTTCACGGTCAATTTTGAATGGAGACATTATCGGTTTTATATTGCTATAAGCTAGCTGCCCGTGAGATGAGTTATTCATTAGCAATACTGATGATGTTCTTCGTTAACTTCTGTGGCAGAAGTAAACTTATTTCAGATTAAAACTTTTTCATGTTCATCTCAAAAATGCGTAGGTTGAAACTGTCTATAATTAATTTGAATAAGTTTTAGTCCTTCTTGATCAAGTTCTTTGACCTCAGTGAGTACGTCTACTTTGTTGCTGCATGTATTGTTAAAATAAAAAGATGGTAAACTAAATTAATTTAAAAAACGAGTAACCTCCCTTCTGATAATCTCTCTAGATTTCTTGCAAAGTCAGTAAAAAAGTAATGTTCCGCTTGATATGCAATCAAGCATTTCATGCTAAAATAAAGACACATCTCTTCCCCACTAATAATTTTCACTTTTCTCACTCTAAAATTTTGATGTCGCTCCACCAATACCTTTGAATCTTTATCCGGAAAAAAATATAGGTAGTTTACTATATTTGGTGGAAAAAATTCATAAAATCTTTTTTTTCCTAAGGAAAAAATTCCATGTTGCACGTTTTACTAAATAAAAGGATTCAATTTTGCATTATTCTCATCCTACGAATATTGCATCTATCTAATACATAAAGAAAGTCTCAAAAATACATACAAAGTCGACTGAAATAAACAACAAATTCAATTAGTAATAAATGGCAGGCCGACTAAGGAAACCGATTCTGAAATTCTTAGCTATATAACCCAAGTCCTTGAAGCAAATGAAACAACAACCCTGGTGTAATAATGGTCTTGAGTAAATTATTCAGTTTTGAGTTAACTTCGACAACTTTTCTTTGGTTTTCCAAATTCATGATGTTTATTTGGGGTTGTAGAAGGTGACAATGCAGTTCTGGCTTAGGAATACTTACTTTCAATAGTCAAATCACCATTGGGTAAATTTCCATAACGTTCCCTGTCCATATCTTCTAAGTATTATCGAAAACATTCTGCTTTCACGTTTATGACCCTACCTAAAAACTGAAAAAGCATTATCTTATACAGAATATTAAAAAAGAAACAATATCTGCTTCTCTCCTGGATATGTATAATTTTAGATGTGCAAAATATCCCATATTTACCTGGTATCATTTTAAGCATCGATTGAGGTACGACTAAGCAACGCCACGTAACATTTTAAATAGTAATACTAGTAAAAAAAAAACAACTGATCCAGACTAGATAGTTACATAAAAGTACCCTTATTCAAATAATACAGAATGATATCCCAAGAAATAAATAATATTTTTTTATCTTACAATATTTTATTGCTCCGCCTTAAAGGCTCAAAGGAAATTTTAAATGAAAACTATTAGAAACTAAATTTAACTTTAAAAAAAAACTAATTTTCTTCAAGATTATTAGTTATAACGTGAAGTCTGTTCTAATAATGCGAAAATTAATCGCTTGATGCTTAAAGAATACTGCACTGCCGTCAGCGGCTACCTGACGGAAAACACAGTCATAAACGGAATAGGTAAGACGAGCAAAACCTTACCTTCTATATTATTTTGACGTTGTCTTCAAAATTAAAAAAGATCAGTGACGATGATTAAATTACTTATGTTATTATTTTTGATTTCCACAATTTTAAAAAAAAATTATTTTAATTATAGATACGGTACCGTGCACAGATGAATTTATTATTATTTTACTGACGGAAATGATGTAAAATTAAATACAAAGCAATAAAATCGCAATAATTAAAATGCTTAGAAACATTTTCTTGGATAAGGAGTGGTGATTACGATTGTATTTAACTTTAAAGCAAATGATCTAAAAAAGTTTATAAAATTTCTTATTCAAATAGCGAGTGGTGATAATGATAAAAAAGACATTTGTAAATATGCAAATATATTTTAGATCTTAACGTACAGGGAAGCAAATCTAGTATATATATTTAGAAAAAAAGAATCTCTGTTGATGGTCCCAAATCGATACATCTTGAGGATTGTGTTTTGTGGATGGAAAGAATGAACAAGGGTATTTTTTTTTAATTAGGGTTTATTTACCTAAGAGCATGTGCATTTATCCTGCCTTTGTTCCTTTTGTAATACTCTTTTAACTGATCTGATTCATTTATAACCCTACTTGTTGTGTAGCTTTTGCTTACAATATAAATTGTTTTTTTTTGTAATCTTATAATTCGTGTAATACGTATCATCGTTCTTGGGTGCTTGTGCTGTTCCTCCCATGGACCATCCGACTTTGATGCTATCCAATTTACTATATTTTAAATATCTATTGTTTGCTGTGTTGTTTTGCTGTGCTGGTGTGTGTATTTTCTGGCCCTGTTGGGAGTTGTAGACATGTTATGTTTCGTGTGCGCTTTATTTTAAAAATTCTTTAATGTAAATTATTTGTTTGTAATCCTTGACCCTAGAGTGGGTTTGTTTGTCAATTAAATAAGTCTTTTTTTTGCTTTTTTTATCGAAAAATACTACATTGTCTACCCTTACTGCCTATTCTGGCGCGACTGGTAAACCTTTGATGTGCCACAAGTTCTGGGGAGGGGCAGCTGAGCTTGCTGGTTCATCTCCCTCGGCGACCTTTAAGTGGTCTTACACCTTCAAGGTGGCTGGAATGCTGCTGGGATAGTTCCAGGTTCAGGATCGTTTTCCTCCCGAAGAAGCAGCATGCACTGTAAAAACTTAAGCTGCGTCGGCTTTCCTGGCATTGAATGAATGAAAAGCACGCTATCTAACTATACGTTGTCTTACGCCGCTGCAGCATCAAACCCTTTTACGTCCCTTTAAGAAGGGATTAGATTGGGTAGAATTGGTGTATCATATAGAAAAAAAAAAAAAAAACGGAATTTTGAGAGAAAAAAAGAGGAATTTCTTCAAAATAACAAAAAAAGCGGAAATTCGCGAAAAAGCGGAAGAATCATCCCTGAGAAACTTAAGACGGCTCTGTGTTTGGAAGTACAAAATACATATTTAAACAAGCCCCAATTCGTTATATCTGAGAAAGAGAATTTCAAGAATCATCTAAAGTAAAAATTACTTTTTCTTTGAAAAAAAAATACAATTTGCGTTTGTTTGGATCTTTCAGCTTTTTCAGAGCTAACTTCAAACGCGAAAAAAAAAATGTATAACAATTTACTATACTGATTTTATTCTAATTTTGAGTCAATAAATTTATTCAATTATAATTTTCAACACGTTAAAAGTAAAAATATAATTAGGACTTATAAATAGATAGACATCGATTTTGAAACGTTACATAAACATGGACATCAGTCCAAAAAAATATTCATACCGAGTCAATGAATAAATATTTTATGTAACTTTTATATACAGGGCGGTCATAAATTATTGGACCCATTTCAAAAATTAATTTAAAAAACCCCGTATAATGCTGCAAACTTTTTTTAAATGAGAGAGTAGCTCAAAGTTTTTTTTCAGGTAGGTAACGCCGAACTAAGTCTGCGCGCAAGTGTCAAAATGGCTATCGTGCAGCAGAAGGCACGTCTCTGGTTCCACGAAAGCAAATCAATTGTAACAGTTCAAAGAATTATTCGGTTCGAGTATTGAAATTGTCAGTCTCCAAGTAAGAACTTCAGCAAGCGTTGGAATGAGAAATTAAAGGGAACAGGAAATGTGCATCAGTGAGGGAGACTTTCTTGACTACTGTTACATGATTTCTATATTTAGGGAGTTATTTACAATGAGGCTATATCATCGTCGTTCAGGCAGAAGTTACCAAGTCCACAAAAACCTTTTGACGGACTACTGCAGTTAATCAGAATTTGCAACTAATTGTTTTGTGATAGAAACCTGTTTATATATATATATATATATATAAACATCACTAAATTAACCTCAGGAGCTAGAAATCTGAAAAATATTTTTTACTATTTATCATAACGACTCAAAATTAATTAAGTTTAAACTGACCACATCTCGAATCTATAGTTTTGAGCTCGATGACTTTTGCCTAAGCGTCGACGATCTACAGTTATTAATTAGTTCTAGTTCATCTTATGACTGGGATGGCTCATCAATCGTCGTTAACCCTTCATTTCTTGTTCTCTGTCTGTGTTGCTTCTGCGCAGCTTGATGTTCATAACGACCTCTGGTGATATTTAGCTGGTGGAGCACAATACTACTAACCGGCATGTTCCGATTTAAAAAATATATTTTAATTTTAAAATAAACTTTAGACATTTCTGTATATTTTGCGCATTTCATGTTTTTGTCACTAATCCTTATTTCCAGGTAGAAATGGAAAATGAACCTATTGGAATTCCGGATAAACGATCTCCCCATATAATCAGATTTTAAAAATGAAACCACATAATAATGGATAGGGGAGAGTCGCCGAATTTGGACCACATGGACATTTTTAGATGTACAGCAATGAAGAAATAATTTTAACGTAAAACAAGTTGTAGAATTTTTTGTAGTTTAATTATCTTCACACAACAATGTAATTAAATTTTTAAGAAATATACTTCAAAGTAGGAAAAAGTAGCTTTAAAAAAATATCACCGGTTCAATCAAGGAAACTGATTGCCTAGAGCAGACCACTGGTTTCCCATATTGGACAAGCAATTTCTTTAAGCACAATTATAAAGCTAAAAAAAATTATATGAGCTGAAAAACAAAGAAATTTAATTTAACAAATTGTAGAACAAGAATCCATCCGAGCACACTTCATCAAGGGTTACCTACTTAGGCGTGGATTCAAAAAATGGAAACTTTTTCTGTGAGAAAATTTACTTCCGTCAAAGGAAGCCTCTTGTAGCCCGAAAGATCCCAAGAGAACAGAAAGACAAAGCAAGAGTTGATTACAAAATTTTTTAAAAAATGCAATCAATTCTTGCTTTGTCTTTCTATTCTCTTGTGATCTTTCGGGTTACAAGAGGCTTCCTTTGACGAAAGTCAAACTTCTTACAGAAAGAGTTTGCCTATTTTTTGAATCCATACCTAAGTAGGTAACCCTTGATTAAGTCTGCTTGGATGGATTCTTTTATTCTTGTTCTACAAATTTGTTAAAATTAAATTTCTTTGTTTTTCTGCTCATATAAAAAATGTTTTGTATGCTTTTTTTTTTTTCGTTTGCCGCAACATCATGCGCGCAACTGAAACATTGTATTATATTTCTTTGGCTTTTTTAATTTCATATTTTTTATATGATTTTCTATTTGTATATTATAAAGCTAAAATATTTTTGATTTTTAAATTCACCTCAGTACAGAACGTATGAACCCAAGAATGACATTTTTATGCACTATATTAGTTCTTCCTGTTTCCTCTCGAATGATATAAAACTACCTAACCTTAATTTTTGTTCTTTCTGAACCAACATTTGATGTATTTAATAGCCTTTGCTTCTTTTGCTTTAAATCATTCCTCTTCACGATGACTAATTATTTTAACTGTTTTCTGGGCTATTCCTCTAGTTTCAAGATAATAATCCTATTGATTTAAACAGTCCAATTCAGGCAACTATTTGTGGTCCAATTTAAGCAACTTCTAGATTTTTTTAAAAAAAATCCTAGCCTTATATTTAAACTATGATGCTTCACTTATTTTCTTCTGTTGAAATAAGTTGGAATCATTGTCAATAATCCCTGCTTATCTTGAGGGGAGGAATTGTATTTTTCTATTAAAAAGTTACAAAAGAAACTTGAGATTCTATCAAAACATTTATTTTTAGAAAATTCCTTTTGCTTCTTTGTACATAAACGGAGATGTTAAATACACAAAATGTTAGGACAAACAAGTATCCACAACATGAAGATAATTAACAGTTTATATGTACAAATTAAAGGTATCACATTATTAAGAAATTCACATATATAACATTCTATGACATGCAGCGACATATGTTTTAGCTTTGTACGATGCAAGATTTGATCAGAAAATATCTATGTAAACAACTGAGACAGATTGTAATAAAGCTCATTCATGCTCTTATAAAATTTGATTTCCATACAAAAAAGAAAAAGGCATTAAAATCTTAATAGAACATGAAAGACATCTTTCTGTGATCATTAATTTTGTTTTACAAAAAGAATTTCCTTAACAGCAATAGACTTTAGTTACACAAACACATTTTCAATATGAAAATATAAATACGAAATCACAAAGCACTTTGAGCCACAGCATTCTTTTTTTTCTGAATTTCTACAATTTGTTCAGAAACAAGCTCAATTCTACAAAAACAACACAAAAAGAAAGCTGAAATTTTACTGAATATTATACCAATAATTTCTCAGCATTTAATATTCAATTCATTACAAAAAAAAGCCTCTTTATTCTGAATTTCCCATTAAACAATAAAAACGCCTTAAGTAAGAAAGTTTATACTTCCTTAGGGTCTACTGATTTAGATACAAATTTCTCTGCAGATTTTTATTTATCCATACACTACACTTTTTTTTATATATAAAAAGTCAACAGAAGTTAAATGAGTAAGAATTGCAGGGAAAATAATTTAAATATTAATTCTGAACTTAATTTTTTATTTAACTTAATTTTAAAGCATTGGTCCTGATTTTTTTTCTAAAAAACTTTCCTTCTTCAAGCCAAATATTTGGTAGGTAAATTATATTACAGTAAATTCTCGATTATCCGGCATTCAAGTATCCGGAAAGCTCAACTAACCGGAAAAATTAGAAAATGAGTTTTTCTAAAAATTTTACATTCACGCGCATCCGCGCCGTTCCATTCACGCCGACAATTTATTTCTGGAATGCAACGTCCGCTCCGTAAGGAGGGGCGTAGAAGGGAAAAAAAAAAGCAATATACAGTTAACGTACACAGTCTTGTTTATGGGGGTGTGGGGAGAATTTAAAAGCAAAAGTGAGAACAAAAAAAAAAAAAAAAAAAATTCAAAATAACCCCCAACAACGAAACCAGAAAACAAAAACAAAAACAAAAAAAAAAAAAAAAAAAAAAAAAAAAAAAAAAAAAAGGAAAAAATTGGTAAAAAAAAAAAATACTCATGGGGTTACTTCAGATTGTGGTAAGCCTCTCTCTTTTCTCTTATTTATTTACTCTCCGATACCGGCAGATGTTGATTCCGATTACGTAATATCACGTGCGGGAGAATTGGAGGCGCGTGTATTGCGCAATAACCCTTGCGATTTTTTAAAAGATAATTAGGTTTGATATTCAGTCTAGGATTTGTTTATGATCACTTAAAAGAGTTTTATTATGCTTGCTGAGTAGAATATTTTTCAGTTTTATCGGCTACTTTTTTGTTTATATTTCTACAATCTATATATTTACGGTAAAAATTTGGCTACAGATCATACTTTTTTTTTTATCATCAATGTTAAATTAAAATCTTCATATTATGTTTTGTAAATGCAATATTATGGAAGATGCAGAAGTATTCTTAAAAATTATATTTAATGCACATTTGAAAATGACAAAAACAAATCATTTGGCCGAAAAAATCTTTAAAAAAAAAAAAAACTACCCCATTTTCCCATCACATCAACTATCAGTTTTTCAGTATCTAAATCAGCGTTTCAAACATCCAGTTGAATTAAGCTTTACTGTAATAAATTCTTCAAAATGGATATAAATTTAAAAAAGCAAAATAATAGTAGAACACTGTGCAGTGTAAGGTTAAACTTCCATCTAAACAACATAGTTAAAAACTCCTTTCTTATTCAATGGGAAAAACACTTCAAATTTTCAACTATGCTATTTGTTTATCAATCCAGACTTTTAGCAAATCAAATATAAAAAACAAATCCTTTATCTTTTTTAAGTAGATACATAGATTTTATGTGAATTCTAATGTCAATACTAATAAATAAGACAAAAAAAAAACACCCATAAAATTATGTACAATACTAGTTATGACTTTCCCCAATTTATTTCAACAATTGTTGATAAATATTTTGTATAGTTCATTAAGATATATCTTGAAAGAGTAAATTTTGCTTAAAATTCATTTTTGCAATATTCACAACTGAAATGCTAATGAAGTTGAGATTTCTCTAAAATTACATTCATGATTGGATTCATATCACAATAAGTTTTCTTAATCAGAGAAAGACTGCACATGTATCACCAATATTTTCAAAACATAAATGCAAAATCACAAGATAGATATTTTCCATTTTTCTGAGCATTTTTACTTTTCATTTAAAAAAAAAATCTTTATTAGTATCAAGAATTAAGATATGTCTTGAAAACACTAGTTTCAAAAATTTCCTTTTAAAAAAAAATACTGACTGAAGTAGGTTTTATATGCCAGTTACTGGCCAGTGAACTAGAAACCAATGAACATTTATGCATATGAAGCTAACAAGCAAAATTATGAGAACCACGTGAGGTCCACTAAGGTTCTGGTGCAGGGGTCAAAAACTTACAGCTGTTTTAATGCATAATTTCAGATTTTTTATAAATATGTGTATAACAAAATAAAATATATTGAATTAAAAGAAAAATTCCTAATAATATAATTTTGCACACAGATGCTTTCAAACAGGGATTTCATTAAAAATCAACAAAACAGTACGAGTCTGCAGTTTTGTTTGAAAATGAAAGTAATGTCATATTCATTGAATTTTGACAAACTTTCTTAAGAAATTCAGCAACAGAAGTCTCATTAGAAAATATTTAATTATTTCTATTAAATATATATTGTAATTTATTCAAACAAGTGAATATAAAATATTTGAAATCCCAGCAACTTGTTTGCTGAAAGAAAAATGATAATTTATATGCAAGAATGTTTAATCACTTACTTTTTAGTTTTTAATAATTATATTTTAAAAATCTAATTAAGACTTTATAACGTTGTTAATAAATAATTGAAATGTAATGTATTTTATTGCAGCATATTTTCGAAAAGCAAAAATAAACTCATTTGAACAAAAAATAAAACATTAGACACAATTTTCAAAAATGTATTTCATAATTAAAGTTGCTCATTTGCTGCTCCATAAGTATTGTTTTGGTTAATCTAATACTAAAAATGGCTCTTTATGGGAGGGGGAAATTAAAGGTTGCTGACTCCTGTTCTGAAGAAAGTACATCAAAATCTAGGGTACATTCTGCTGATTTGGAACTAGTTACCCGCTTCTAGGATATAGGATGTCGTCCAAGGAATATATGAACATTCTTGCTGATGATCAAGCACATACTGTAATGTTGCATTTTTATGCAACATTATAGGATGGGCATCCTATAACGTTACCTAATACCTAATCGAATATGAGCTATAATCGAGCTAAAGCAGGTTCAATAAAACAATGAAACTAGGCTTTTAGTTCATTGGCCAATACCTGTATAAGAATACAAATTTATAGTCCTATGGGGAAAGCTACTCTTTCTAATTTCTATATCTTCATACTGTAAATTTTCTGGCTCATACAAACATGGTTCATTTCTTAACTGTAAGAAACAAATGACAATCAACAAATATAATATTTTTAGCATTTTTGTTTGATATAAATCAATTCCAGCAAGCAACATGTATTTTTCATACTTTTTAAGGTAGAAATCTACCTACATTTTTGCTAGTTATTATAAGTTATTTTAAATTTCAGTTTTAAAAATATCTAAACAGTTATCTTTCCCCTCCCCTTAAACTTAATTCAAAATAGTTAAATTGAGGGGTTGTTGAAGCGACAATAATAATTCCTTTGGTTTACTTTTTTCTTCTCTAATCTTAGGAATATCACAGATTTGACAGTATAAAACTGGACAGCTATGTGATAAACATTTTCATTGTTAGGCTTCCTTATAAATAAACATACATGCAGATTAAATATATATTCTCACACATAAAACATTTACATGTAATCAATAAATATACATGAAAGAACTTGATTTGAGATGAAACACAAATAATGAAAGATTAAATTAATTGACAAATACAAAATTTGAAAAAATTTCATTAGAAAAAATATTCCAATTTCAATACCCACTTATGATAGAACTAAGTGTCACTAACGTAGATGTTACTAATTCAAAGCTTACAAATTACACAATTGCCCTTTATTACTAAGGAATTATTTTTACCTCACTTAAAATATTTTGATAATCAAATTTATAATTTCAAGAGAGTTAACATTTTTGCTAAATTATAAATTATTTTCTTTTACTTTATTTTGAAAACAAATTAGCATCTGTAGGCTGCACTAATATTTGTACATCAGTTTTAACCACTTAAGGCTTTATCCCGAGTTAACTCATCCTAAACATGGTAGGTTACAAAATAACTCGGTCCTTAAGCGGTTAAATAAACTACTAGTTTAGAAGCTAATGAATTATGCAAATGAAAGCATAATGCAGATCAAACTAAGCCATATTATTGACACTTCTCTGCACTTCTTCTAAAGTGTTATTTCAAATGACTTTGGAATATTCTAAATTACAAGACATGTACAAAAATATATTCGAACAATGAACCTAGATGATGGCAACAATGTAACTACATACAAAAATGTAGAAAAAAGCAAATTGATATAGGTCACTTATGTAACAGTACTTGCAAGTATTAAATAAAAAGATCAAAATTTTGTCTTTTTTACAGGTTGAATGTTCTTTCCAACTTTCTCATACTTCCTCTTCATGGGAGGTAGAGGTTTGCTACACTGCCTCTGGTAAGCAGATCTATCAGGTACAATAGCAGGGCTGTCAGCTACTTTATTAACAGTTTCTTTCTTCACAAAACTGTCAGTTATTTTATTACAAGTTTCTTTCTTCACAGGCACCGAGGTGGGAGAAATAGAGCCTTCAGTTCGACTCCTTTTCCGTCCATGCACTAACTGTAAATGTCTGTTTCGTTGCAGAAGTGTAGGAAATTTCTGCTTGCAAATCGGACAAACTTTATTATTAGGTTTCTTTTTCTGCTTGGGCTTCCTTTGTTGAATGTCCTCAACATCTTCCAGCTCTGAAGACAAGTCAAGGGAAAGATTTATAACACGGTTTTTTCTACCTCTACTTGGGCCATAAGATGTTGATGGAGAAGGGTCATTATCACAATTTGCTTTGATACCTCTAGGAC
Organism: Araneus ventricosus; assembly: GCA_013235015.1. Taxonomy (NCBI): domain Eukaryota; kingdom Metazoa; phylum Arthropoda; class Arachnida; order Araneae; family Araneidae; genus Araneus; species Araneus ventricosus. The sequence goes on from BGPR01001513.1 coordinate 192,621, forward strand.
TTCTGACCTTGTTGCTGACTGCATTTGATTTCTGACTAGATTGAGCATCAGAATTAACTTCTTGAAGGAAGGCTTTTGTAGATTTGACAGCCTTTGTCATTTTACTAGACTGGAAGGCATTAGTAATGGACTTTTTAATTAAAATATTTTTGTCATCTGAAACAGTCGGTGATACAGGACCTGGAAGACTTTGGTTTCGTAAGGACTTTAATTTATTTGATTTTGGTGTGTCATGAAGTCTTGAATTCGATTCTGTTTCTATAACTTCTACAGAAGAAGCAATAGCTTCACTTGGCACATCAATCTGTGAAAGGTGTTCATTGGATTCTTGTTTGAAGCCTCTGATACTTTGTTTAACAGAAACTCGAGCAACAACACTTTTCTTTCGACCTCGTCTTGGGATATTCAGTGACTGAGAAATGCAAAGTATGTCAGTTTTATCTATAATTTTTGAAGTTTCTATTGGATTCTTCTTAATGGGCGACTTAAAGGAAGAGGAATCTTTTTCTAAATGCTTTACATCACTGGCATCAGCACTCTTCAGTGGTGTTTCAGATTTTTTGCTAAATTTTGAAGGAGTAGCCTTCAAGTTACCTCCACTCTGCATACTTTTCGATAAAGTACTTCTCAGTTTATTCACCAAGGTATTTTTAGGGGAGGATTTAAGGTCACTGAGAAGTGCTTTTCCGACCTCTTTCAGAAGTGGGTTATTAGTAACAGGTTCCTTCTTTGAAATGCTGTTATCACCTCTTGGTTCATTAACAGAAGAAATATCTTCTGCTTTATTAGACTGCCCTTCAGCCTTAAGGTCTTCTTTCTTTTCTGACAAATTTTCTTGTACACTTTTCTTTTTACGGCCTCTTCCTTTTCCATAAGCAGGTAAAGTTAAAAGAGATAGGTCTGACAGTTCGTTATCGTTCTGAGATATAGAAACATTTCTCCCATCAGGTGATGAAGAAATAGTTTTTATTTTTCCAGCTGAGTTGGAACCATCTGAACTATTCATATTTTCGAAGCACCTGGCAGCATTTTGTATAGAACCCGACTTAATTTCTTTGTTATCCGATTTTAATTCAACATGAGTAATAACACTTGAAGTATTTCCTTCTTTCTTACTTGCATCAACTTGGCTAGTTTCTTTCACACTGCTTTCAACAGTTGTAGTTGAATTCTTTCTATTAGCACTTAATTCAGAAGGGATGTCAGAAGCAGCGAGATTACTGTCACAAACTTCAGGAAATTGCATGTTATTTTCACTTCCACTCTCTTCCAAGGGCATCACTCTCACACCTTGAGAGGTTGAAGGACCATACGGATCTGAGGTTCTTGTTTCTTGATGCACATTATTTTCACTCTCTTCCAAAGGCATCACTCTCACACCTTGAGAAGTTGAAGGACCATAAGGATCTGCAGTTTTTGTTTCTTGATTAGTCATTTTATGTGCTTTAACCACATGCTGGATAAATGAGAAATAACTTAAATAGATTTTATGACATATTGGACAACTGAATTTCTGGAAACTATTCTTTGCCTTGCTATCTTCAGCCTTTTGTGTCTCTTTGATCAGTTCATTTTGCCTTGACTGATGACGTAGAAGGTTCAGCATACTTTCTTCAACTTCATTCTTTTTTGGTAAATGTTGAAACTGTGATGACGTAGATGTTGCAGGTGCTTCACTTGCAGCATTTCCTGTTCTACTAGGACACAGTTTCAGATGCCGTCTAAAGTTCGAAAGGTATGCAAAGTCTAAATAACAATATGGACAATTACGGTGTGTAACTATTTCATTGTCTGGTTTTTCTTTCTTTACCACTACGTCTCTATCGCCTCCTGCAACATGAAAGTCGTCCAACGACTTGGAACAGTTATCTTTACAGTTACCTCCAACCTTGGAAACCCCTATGGAAGCTAGTGCACCAACACCTCCTGAACTGTTCACTGTAGCAACAGCTTCTGAATTATTCATCATAGCAATACTTCCTGAATTGGTCATCGCTGCAACACCTCCCGAAATATTTAACATTTTCTTCCTTTCTGATATTTGATTGTGTGAGATTTCAGTTTCAGATGAATTATTAGACCTTGTGTTTTCATTTGCTGTTTGATCTGAAAATTCATCAGGTGCAGGTCTTTTCATTCTTAGAAACCTTAATTTAGCACTGTTTTCTGATGTGGAAACACCACTTTCAACTTTATCTTCATTTTTGTTAGTCAACTGGTTATTTGCTTCCAAGGCTAACTTAGGTTGATGGTTCTCAACAGGTAGTTTCGGGGATATGCCTTTATTGTTTGTGGAGTCACATTTCTTGCTTAGAGGGATCTTTGAACTTGTTTTTTTCTTCTGCAATTCAGTCCTAGCCGTTTCATTAGATGCACTTTGAACAACTTCCATCATTTTGGATTTCACTTTATCCTTCAATTGTTTAGATTTTTGCCCGGGTATTAAATTAACTGCATCAACTTTATCAGCCATGGCAAACTGTCCCTGGACTGATTTTTTAGAATCAGAGGAATCATCATTTCCTTTTTTATCACCATCTCCTTTCTTATCCTCACATTTTTGTCTAGAAGCTGATTTCCCAGTTATTTCTCTATTTGTTTTATTTAATTCTTTTCCAATTTCGTCTGAACAAAGACTTTGTTGGGATTCAGGAGAAACACCTTCAAGCAGATTGACAGTTGTGGAACTTGTTGCAGACCTATTTTGTAGTTGAGGAGTCAAAGCATGAACATTATCATTTACAGGAAGAGTATTTTTAGCTGATGAAGAAACATTATTCCCAACTTTGTTGTCAATCAACTCTTTAAGCTTTACAGTATTTGTTGCATTTTCAGCAACATGCAATATAGATTTCATTTTGTTAATCACTGATGTCTTAACATTGTTCTTATTAGAAGAGACAGGCAATGATGACTCATTTGTAGGTTTATCAGCTGATATTTTAGTTGCAAAGTAATTTAAAGAATCTTTATCGGGTACCTGTGATTTGGAAGGGGATTCGCCAGTTGGCATTAGAATCTTAAAGTTTAAGCCATTATTAGAAGTTAAATTCATATCAGTACTTTTTATGGCTGTGGGATTTATCAAATCAGGAGCCTGAAGAGCAAATTTTTCATCATCTAGAAGAGAGGGCTTATCAAAATTCTCAATACTTTGAGTAACTGAACTAACTAGCACTTCAAGACTAGGGCTGTCACGATCTCCACTGCCTTCTGGTTTATCTTCCGGAAGAAAAACAGTAGTAGATAATCCTTGACCATCAGTATTAATTTGAATATTATCAGAACTAACAGTTGATGATTCAAGAGCATTAGTACTGCACTTTTCATCTGATTTAGGAAAATCTACCTTATCCTTTTCTGGAACCAAGTCGGGAAGTTTTGGAATCTCAGGATCATTATTCGCAGAGAGTATTTGTTCTCCAGAATTTAAAATATGTTTAAAACTATTGTTCTCTAGAGTGAATGGTGTTAAACAGGAGCCTATTGCTTTGTTAGAAAATGGAGACAAACCAATTTTCAGACTGCTCTCTGTCTCATTTGTCATCTTGTGCATTATTTTAACAGGCTTTCTCTTCTTTCTTTGCCTTGCCTTTTCAGCTCCTTGAGATTCATTTGTAGCACCAGGTTCTTTTCCAGACTGGGAATTGAGTCCAGTCTGTACAGGTGAATTATTGTTCTGGGAAGAATGTTCAACAGTTTGATTTACTTCAGATGAAAGGAATGTCAATGGAGCATTACTTTTTTTCAAATTTGGTAAGCTAGAAGCAGCAAGTTGTATTTCCTTTACAACTTCCTTTATTTTAGGTAAATTAATACTACCTAAACCAGGCAATGTTTCTTTGGTTCCAGCAGTAAATGGTTCAGCTATGTTCTCATTCTTGGTACTTTTCCCTGATTTTGCAGAAGCATTCTTTCTTGAGTTGTCAGCGAGACTATTGTAAATTAATTCCTTTCTTTTAACACAACTTTCACTCACATCATCTACCTGCAAGTCTTTAGGCAACATTGGTTCAACCTCTCTTACAAGGTTACGTAAAACATCAAAATCAGATAGCTCAGATGTTTTCAGAATGTTCCTTTCTACCGCCACAGTTTTTTCACAGTTTAAATCTGAACGATTGTCATTTCCATCAGAAGCTATTAAAATGGATTCAAGTGAAGCAGTTAAACTGTGGTTTGCTGTAGAAAGTGTCACCTCAGCCTCAGACAATGCCACTTGTGATTCAGTAGAAAATACATGGTCATTGGAATAACTTAATAATGAAGTATCCTTATCTACAATCTCAGAATTTTTCACAGCATCACTACTGCTTCCATTTTCACCAACAGAAATAGGTGAAGGTGATCGATCATTCTTCCGCTTTTTTACTTGGCATTTCTTTTTTAATTTGTACTCTTCACCCTTGAATCTATAGGTACAAATCTCGACATGTTCTGGAAGCTTAGCACTAGATATAAAAACAGATTCACAATGGGGACATGGATTCGGACGTAATTTGGAAGGTAGAGGCAGTCTTCTTCTACCTCTTTTATTACCTTTAATATTGAAGTAGTATTTCCCCCCCTGAAATTTATTTCTTCGAAAACATCCACTTTTGAAAATTTGCTTATTCCGAATGAACCACCCAGAGCTTTTAACTGGTTTTATTGCTAAATCTATTTGACTTTTCACTGCAAGTCCTTTTCTCTTTTTCTGATTTAGCTTTCTTCGGAAAAGATTGTCCCTTGTTTCAGCCACACATTGAAAAATATGAGCATATAGCTCATTTTTGTTATTGAATCTGGTTTCACATTTAGTGCACTTTATATCAAACTGTTCCTGAGTTGGCAGTGGCACCTCACAAGAAACCAGGATTCCATTTGGCTGAGTATAAGGTAGTCTTCTCAATTCTCCGGGAACTTTTGGAGGATTTTTACTTGTTCCTTCTATTTCAACAAAGGACATTTCCACATTTGGATGGTTATTAACAGAATGATCCTCAAATGCTGAATAACTTGGGAATGTTCCTTTACAAACATCACAAACATAAGTTGCACAAATTTTATGATTTAGAAATATTGATTTTTCTTCCAGAATCAAAGGGCTGTTCTGACAATTGGATTGTGCAATCTCCTCAACAGCACTGGAGTTTTCACTACTCAAATTCAGGATATTCTCAACTGAAACTTCATTCCTTTCAAGCCCAGTAGCATAAAGGCACTGTTCTTGGGGGAATAATTGAGACTTTTCTTCTCTTTTACTCACTGCATTGCCAAAGTCAAAATAATTGGAGAAATTATGTGCAGACCAAGGAATTTCACTAGTATTAGATCTATAATCAAAGGACTGATTTTGGTCCTCAAAGCTAGATAATTTGAGGTTTATTTGATTTGGTCCACCATCAACATGGTTCAAGAGATTATCAGCAACGTTGCTAGAAACATTGGAATAAAATTTCTTCTCAGCTTCATCTTTTTTCCTATATGATTTATCTTTCGACAGTTTGTACTGTGATGAACTTTTAGCTTTTCTCTCATAAGTAGTGCGCTTCTTGCCAAGAATTCCAGTCTTTCTTGCGTGATCATCAGCTTTAGATGTCGCATTTTTCTCACCTGGAACTTTTCCATTACTAGACACATTTTTTAACTTTCGACTACCTTCAGAATCATCTTGCGGTTTTTCTTTGGTAAGTTCTTTTTGTCTGAATTTTTTAGGCTTATGTAGTGCTGTTTCATTCTTATGAACAAGATTTTTATGGTTCACCATTGCTTTTACAGTAGAAAATTTTTTCTTGCAGTAACAACATATACATTCTTTGGATAATTTCGGACTGTGGGTTTTGTACATTCCCGTTGTTTTGTTACTTGCCACAAATTTTTTGACAGGAATGTTTCGATGCTTTAAAGTTAGGTGAGCTTCTAACAAATACTGCGAGGTAAATATCACAGCATTTGCCTGCATAGGACAATGAGGACAGGTAAGTTTTAAATTACTGTGCATTTTTTTTGTATGCTTCTCCAGCTCTTTGCTTCGAGAGAACTTGGCCTTGCACAACCTGCAAGAAAAAACTCGTCCACGTTCATGAATGTTCTCGTGACGCTTTCGATTGGCTGGAGTGGAAAATTCCTTGTCACAGTACTTGCACCTTTTCCCACTTCCATGACTTTGCAAATGGCATGTGTAATCAGTAATTTTCTCAAATTGGCGTGGACATTTTTTGCAATGAAAAATGACTTTCTTGTCAGTATGTAAGACCATATGTTTTGACAGAGCTTGCTTTCTTTGAAACACAGAAGGGCACAAATTACATGGGAAAATATCATCTCTATTTAGAATCAAGTGGGATGAATAATGCTCTTCTAACTCTTCTTCTATATCAAACTGAATTCCAGGACACCGATGGCATTTATACAGTCCCGGTACCCTTGTTATCCCATCAGGGACAAAGAAAATGGCATTACTTAACTTGAATCTTTTCCTGCCTGATGGTGTTTTACTTTCTTCAACAAACTTCTGTATAATTTCTTCATTCTGTATTGGGATTTTACAGTTAGATAAATCAGCAGCTGAAATATATTCAGGATTTATATGGTTACGAAGAAAATGTCTTTTAAGACTGAACTTCTGCTTATATATTCCTTTGCAAATATGGCATTGAAATGCTATTTCTTTATAGTGTATAATTTTATGCCGGCTTTCCTGGACGCGGAAGCCAAAATAAATTTCATTCCCCCCCAGGGGCTTTGAAATAGATGCTTTAACCTGATTATTGTAGGCCTCCGCTTGTAACTGAAAAGGATCAGGCTTCGAATTCTTCACGGATAATGCATTGTTTCTTATCACAGGTAACACATTGTCTCTTTTGTCAGCAAAATGTAACAATAAATCAACATCACTGCTAATAGACTGTAAATTAGCAGATAAACTTTTCTTGGGATCTTCCTCAGTTGGTAGGCTTTTGTTCCAATCGTTAGAACCAGCATAGTTAATAATCACATTGTTATTAACTAATGATTTGGTTTTAGGCAGCTTTTTAATTGTAAATTCTGATGTATTAGATGTGCCTGGAAGTCCATTTTCATTCAGATCTATTAGACTTGATGAGAAAGTTTCTCCAAAGTCTTTCTTTTTATGGATTTTCAGTCTCATTTCCTTTAATTGTGCAACAGACGACTTTATAATTATTCCGTTATCATTCAGTGGAGGCTCCATACTTGGCATCTAAAATAAAATGTCCTCATTAATTTTTCTGACAAAATAAATTAATAAGTCATAGAATTGTAAGATAATTTTTTGTAAGAAAATGATTTAAATAAAAATTCCTTCATTATTTATATAATATCTTCAAAGAACCCCCAAATTTAGGTAGATTCCTTATAGGTACTCTACCTATTGCAATGGTTCTCATGACACGACTTCCGGGAAATTTCTTCAGATCTTTATATATATATATAAACAGAAAATACATGTATCTGTCTGTCTATTTGTCAGTCAGTCACAAGAATTCCTCCTAAACGATGAACCATAGCAACATGAAATTTGCACACGACATTCTAGAGCATATTTCTAGGTCAACGGTGCTATTTTCAACTTTCAGGGCTAATTAGTTCTTAAGATATTCAATTAACTAACGAAAATTAGCCGCTGTTAAGACTAATACTTATACGTTTTTTGCCAATAACTTCTGAACTCTTTATTAGACAAGAATAATTTTTATGCCATTTTAAAGAGCTGAAAATTATCTTTTTAATGATATTAATTCCATTGCAATGAAGTGTTTTCTCTGATTGTTATAAAGGTTTAAAAAATATTTTTAACGTAATTTCTAACAATACTTTTTATTCTTATAGAAATAAATTTAAGCCAAATTACTGTTTCACGTGAGGGCTTTTGCCAGCGTTAAAGTTAATATAAGAAAATATTGGTTTCTTTGAGCATAAACAAAAAAAGTAGACTTTTCACTTTCTTTCCACATGCCATTCTGGAGTCCATTCCTAGATTAATTCAACTTTTCAAACTTTCAAAATAATTACTTCCCAAGATATTTAAATAAATAACGGAAATTAAGCCAATTTTCGGCGTTTTATCTCAGTGTTTCGTCAATAATTTCAGAAAAAATATATTGCACGTAGATTATTTACATACAATCTTAAAAAGCAGAAAATTATCTTTTTAATGATTTCAATTTAAATTTTATTCGTTCTTTTTTTAATTTAATAAACATTTCAAATTTATTTCATACACAATTTGTAACAATGCTTTCTGTTATTGCAATAAAATTCAAACCATTGATCGTTTTATCAAATACTTTATTCCGGTATTTTTACCATTGTGAAAGTTATGATAAAAATATTGTTTTCTTTGAATGTTAACAGAAAGGCAAAAATTTTTAGCTTTTATTCCATAGCATATACTTCTTTCAATATGTTTGCGCCACAATACAATGATGTTAATTACTCTCTTTCCGTGATGCTTCATTTAATTTTACAAATTTTTAATGATCATAATGAGTGTTTAAAATCCTTCAAGATTGTTGAGCCCACTTCCTACCGGAGGGAAAGGGCTTAAGGAGAAAAAGAAATAGCATTATGCGTTTTTTCCGGTCAGTGACAAAAACACTAAAGAGAAGAGATTTGTAGTCCTGATAATAGCAAAAAGTAAAAGATATGAAAGAGTTTCTTCTGTGGCTTTACCAATGATGGGGAGAGGAAAATGGGGTATGAAGGACTACGGGATTCTTCCCAAGTGGTTCAAACTAAGGAGAGAAAAAGAAGAAGGGTGTTTCACTGTTGGTCCAAAGGGTCAGTTGACGAACGAAAATCAACGAAAGACGCTTCCGCGAAAAACACTTTTATTTAATTGAAAGTGTTGTAAGTAATTGGACTTGGAAAATATTAGTATCCCGAATGACGCCGGGTATATCAGCTAGTATATATATAACGCTTTTCCCATGTTATCTTGTGAAAACGATAACTGGAGTAATTTTGATTTAATTTTAACCAGCTTGGGATATGTTGTAAGGATAGTGAAAATCTCGGTCGAGTTCGTAGATGGGCTATCCAACTCAAAGAGGTGGTGGAAAAAGGGGGGTTAAAATTTTCATTTCTCCATAAATCCTTTACAATTAAAAATAGAAGTAAAATTCAAATTAGGCGAATTATCGTCTTATCATAAAGAACAATTTTTGCATTCAAACTTTTTCGATAGCTGCAATTGCTTGGAAGTCATGAGCCGAAAAGTGATTTCCCCTCCCCTTCCCCTAACTTAAAGTATATTTCAACCTAAGCATGTTACCCCTTTTTGGAAAGCTCTCGTCATTTGCATTCTCTTCCACCCGCTTTTATTCTTGCAACTCTAATCCTTCTGAAACTAGAGGGCAAAATGTTCTTTTCCTTATTATTAGTAGTAGAGACGCTTTGCCTATATGTTACCTTGTGAACATGATGAGTAATTTTGATTACATTTTAACCTGCGAGGGATATGTTGTAAGGACGGTGAAAATCTCAGCCCAGATCGTAGATAGGCTATCTAGCTCAAAGGGGGTGGAAATGGTGGGGGGCTGAAAATTTCATTTTCCCATAATTCCCTTCCGATTGAAGATAGAAAGAAAATTCAAATTAGCGAATTATCGCCTTATCACAACAAACAATTTTTATATTGAAACTTTTTTGATAGCCACAATTTCTTAGAAGTTATGAGCTAAAAAGCCATTTCCAATCCCCTTCCCAACTTATCATTTCTCCATAGCTCTGTTACGACTAAAGATAGAAAAAAAATTGAATTAGGCGAATTATCACCTTTTCATATTGAACAACTTTTATACTAAAAGTTTTTTGTCTGCTAGAATTGCTTATAAGTTATGAGTTGAAAAACGATATTCAATACCCTAGACCCCAATTTATCATTTCCCCATAGCTCCATTACGATTGAAGATAGAAAGAAAATTTCAATTAGGGGAATTATCACCTTATCATAACAAAACCACTTTTATATTGAAAGTTTTTTTGACAGCAAGAATTACTTAGAAGTTATGAGTTCCCATCAGTCGCATTCACTTCCAGTTTTTATACGGTACACAAGTTGATATACCTGGCTTTGCTCCGGATTAAAATGTTTTCATGTTTAATACTTTTAATGTAAAAATTACTATTGTATAAATATAATACACAAATTCCTTTTTAATTAAAATGAGAATATCAATTGAACCAGACGATTTTTAAAATATCAATTGAACCAGTAGATTTTTAAAAAGAGCCGTTTTCTCCATACATTATTTGTTATATAGGTACTGCAAATTTTGCTAACAATTACTAAAGGAACAGAAAGGTTTTAATGAATATTTTGAAACAATTGACTAGTTAATTATTCATTAATTTAAAGCATGAAAATAAATTGTTAATCGTCTGCTTTTAAAATTTTCTTTTAGCGTTCTTCCTTCTGGAAACAGTTCGTCGTATTATTCTTGTTCATCAACAAGAATATTGTTCCGAATTTAATTTAAAATTAATTTTGAAAAAAAAATATTAAAATGAGAGAAATTTGTGGAAATGAAAGATATCAAGGAAAATCGCTTTACTTAATTTTGATGCAGATTTGCATCGATTCCAAGAATGATAAAATTCGATGCCGAAAAAGCGGAAATCCGCGTTTCCGCGGAAATGTGTCATGTCAGATTAATTTTAATTTAATCTTTATAATGCAGGTTTTTAAATAACACATGTTATGATAGACTAAAATAACAAAACATTTAAATTGCGAATCACTACTAAAAGAATTGGCTTTATTACAAAAAAAATTCAATTGTGTATAAAAAATTAAATTTAAAAGCAATTTTAAATAAAAATCTAACATTTAAAAACTTTCAAAACATTTGACAGAATCTTAATATTCTAATACAAAGATTTCCAGAACTGTTGACTTCTGAATTAGTCATCCCACTACGAGGGAAAAAAAAAAAAAAAAAACTGGACCGCATTGATGTGCGAGCAAATTTGAAAAAAAAACTCGAAGGATAATGTTCCTGAAAGTTAAGCAATATTTAATTTGAAAATGTTTAAATACATGGGCCATATAAATCAAACGTAAGCCCAAAATTAAATCACCCTGAAAATACCACAAAAAAATTCTCTGGGTCCAAAAGATGTGGGGCCCATACGCAGTTGCCTACATTGTGTTTTTCGGACTCAGGGAGGTCTAAAATGTGTTCACATGACCAATACTTTCTCTTTGTGTACTTCGTATACGAGAAAGTAAAAATTTCTCACTTACATAATAAAAACAAAAAAAAAAGATGTAATAATTATCAAAACTGCGATGTAAGCGCATAAAACTTGCTTAGAATTGCATTTTCAGCAGGGGTGTAGTGGAGCCGGCACGTACGAGAACGCCGTTCTCTGGTATCTTTTATTTATTTATTTATTTTTTTAACGAGAAATAAATAACAAAAAATTGTGAAAACGCCTTGAATACAGCGCGATTTTTGTGACCCAGGTTAAAGCGTTCTAGTACTGCTTTTAGAGCGTCCCGGCACTGCTTATTTTCCGACCACACCACTGATTTTCAGAAGCAAGTAGATATAATGACAAATTCGCAAAATGGCGAAAAACTACTCAAGACTGGTCAACTGGTCGGAGTGCACCGCCGAATGCGAGGAGACTTTCAATGAGATTTTCCCAACAGGCAGGCGATTTATGGAAAGTCTCACCTAATAGAGAGGTGGGTGATCTGCAAGTCAAAACTCGTGTTTTCTGACGAAAAATTCGTCGTGTGCACTGCCCTTCCCTTCCCTCCCCCTCCGAAATAAATAAGAAATAATCAAGTACTTCTCCGATCCGGTACTGCTTAATTTGCGACGACATCACTGAGGGCAGCTGTGAATGACCACAACCCACAATTAAGTCTTTTGTAACTGCACAATATATTCATTCGAAATTAAATTTGAAAAAAGGAGAAGAAATTAATATTTAAGTGTTTTTAGCTTATTTAAGAACACCACTTTTTAATTCGAAACGTTCAGGGAGTTAAATAAAACGCCATTACCTTATGAAGTTTTAACTTAAAAGCTATTATAACAAGCTGCAAAAAGTGTAAAATGTTAAAGATTTTTTTTTAAAGTGATAATATGAGATATATACGGAAAAAAATTGATCAGTCTATTACTAGCCAGTCTTTTAAAGAATGGCTTTAATAAGAGAAACTATATTGGTAAAATCATGCAGATTCAAACTTTTTCCTTTTATAAAAATGGCGCGAGTGATCTTAAATATATAAAGGAACAATCTAGAAAGTATTTTCTTAACAGTTTCGATTTGAATTCAACCATTGGGAACAAAAATATTTGAAAGACCAATCTTGGTCTTTCACTCATTGAAATTTATTAAATATGGCACTAAACTGAAATCATTATTATTTACAGTTAATTAGTGTTTTGTTCTCTTATTTTATATTTCTTTCAAAACGTGTGCAGTTGAGAATTCTTTCCCCTGATTTAGATGACTATACACTCGTAATTTTTGTTCAAGAAGAATCGTAATCGCAGGTATACTCAACTACGAAAAGGAAGAAGAAAATGAATAATTAATGACAAAAAGAAAGATTTATAAACTTCAATAGCATTTTTAAATTAATGTGTCTTCAATAATTTCTTTTTGCTTAAGAATTTTGAGAATGGAAATGACGTAGAAATTTGCACAATCCGCAATGTTTGTTAACCCAAAGCTAAGAAGTTCGAGATTTATTATATTTTACTCTACCGGCTATTTAAAAAATGAACTCGGAAAGCTTTAAGAAATGGATGCATTTGTTTACACGTAATCCAAATAAACCTTTCTCTTAAAAAGAGTGTCAGTTATCTGAAGTCTCAAGGTGTTAGAAATAAAAATTTAATAATAATAAGCAAAGATAATTATGGCTATGTTTAGTGTAGTGATATTAAAGTCCTGATTTAAAGTAATACGAGGACTATTTTCGGAAGGTAATCGTTCTTTTGAACCATGGTCAGATGACGAGGTAGACACCCAAGGGGGCATGCCCTTATTCGAACTTCCTCGCCACACCAGAGGTAATAAATGCGGTCCTAAATCTGTTTAATGCGAATTCATTTACTGAATCATAATAAATGATTAAATAAACTCAAAAGTTTGCTGAAATTCAAAAATAAAAGCAAAAAAACCAATAAAGAATATCGTGCATGTGTATTTGGTTAAAACAATAGGTATTATCCATATGCATTTGTATTTCGCAGTAAACCAAAAACCTTTTAAAACAAATATAGCGGCATTTACATATACATATTTTAGAAACCCTCAGAAGTTGCCTTTCAAATAAATTCATCTCTAACATTGTCAATTCATTACAGTACAATCAACAGCTATGTAATAAATAAGAGGTGTAATTTCCCATAAGGACTCGTTTTAACAAGGTTTTCGTATAAAAATGAAATTTATCATCCGAACACGGATTGTTTGTTTCCCATGAACGCTCGATATTTCAATACAAAATTTGAATGGTAAAATAAAATTTTCTAATCCTTAAATATCGTGAGTTTAAGTTAATATATCCTTAAAAAAGGAACTGAAATAACGGGACATCACGCATTTGTAATTAACAATAAAATAGTCTACACAAAAATTGTCAAGAGGTCCAGAAGGAGAAACCACTATGTACCAGCATCCCTATCCCAAAGGGAAGAAGAATCAAACAGGTTTCTACGGAAGAATGAATCACAGCTGCATAGCCTTCCCCGTCCCCATGCAAGCCAACAACTGGCAATGGCGATGAACTGGGCGGAGCCCCTTTGATATGTGCTTTTCATCGCATGTTAGGACACGGAAGGAGAAACAGTGTTACAAAATGCTTATGGAAGGTTTGATTATATATCAAGCTTACAAAAACTTAAATGAAAATAGTCAAGTTTTAAGCATCATAAGTGGATATATTGTTAAACAAAATCATTAAATTGCAAGAAAGACATACACTAGCGATTTATCACAAAATTTTCAGCTGAAAAATGTAATCGAAGAAAAGAGTACAGTTTAAACCGAAAAGGGTAATCATCTACTTAATTCCAAAATGGGAAAAAAAAAAGCTCTACTTATTTTTATGGGAAGGGACTGGATCACAGCAATATCCCCCCCCCCCATCATACACTTGAGAATCTGCCGACTGAAGGCATTTTCTTCGATTGCATTGCCTTCCATGTGCTTTCCCTCACATATCAAGATAGTATGTTAGAAGACAGCGTTTCCTCTATGTCACTTGAGTCTTCGAGTTTTTTACTTACAGTCTTTTTGGGAGTCGAACAATTTTTTTACTATTGTAATTTCACACCCATTTTTTTCTCCCCATCTTAAGTGCACATTAAAGCAAGTAAATCAAATATAAAATATAATATTGTTTCTGAAATTTTAAGATGATACCACATATACAGAAAAAAAAAATGAATGCTGTACAATAAGGCACGAGAATATTGTGAAATATCGGAGAAAAAAATTGTACAACTCTGTGTAATTACGTAAAGACTTGTAGTGGAAATGAAATTAATATTGCAAAGTTATAATAGTTTCATTAATTCACTAAATTTCATGACTTTTAATAAATTCATTAAAACATGAAAAATTTTTGCAATTAGTTATCCGAAACACAAATGAAATACTTGTAAATATTTTAAATTTTTTATTTTATTTAGTTATTAATTTTTGCTTAAAATAAACTTGCACTTGATAAAATGTTACATTTGGCTTATTGGGCTTTTTATAAACAGGTATGAGATTGGCAAAAAAGCAAAGAGACTGAAATCATACGCGAGCAAAACATTTGTACCACAATTTATACGCGAAAGATGTTTTAAGAAGTAAAACATCAGAACACGCAATATGATGAAAATATTACACTTTAATAATTAATAACTTAATTGTTTATAATTCAGTATGTATAAATAAGAAAAAGAATATTAAATTATTATTAAATCATTCACATTAAAAGTTAACAAAAAGTTTAACACATCAGGTGCATCAGAAAATACAAAATTAGACATTAAAACATTTACCACCTGTACATCACTGCGATTCAACATACACCCAACAGAAGTCTAAGAAGAATTATATTTAATAGCCTTTTGATAAAAGTTAGCTCAAAAAATAAATAAAAATAAGGACAAATAATTTCTTTTACTTCATGCAATTGTGTAAAGTGTACTAGCTCTTTATAAATTATAATAAAGTATCATATACTGATTTGTTTTATTTCTTTCATTTTTATAAATTTTTACAAAAGTAACAGCACAATGATTTTGCACCTTATAAAGCAAGAGGGGTCGAAATATTGCACAGTTACAATGACAGATTCATTTAGCATTATTGCTATTTGAAACATTTCCTTAATTGTTAAAGAAGTGGTTTTCTTCCGTTTTTTTAATTGTGTGGCTTTTGTTGGTAACAGATCTCCATCAACACGCTTCACCCCTTGTTTTGGAGGCCTCCAATCTTTGACAGATTTTTCTTCAATAAAGGAAGTGTTTGCATCCTCTGCAAGTTTATTTTCAGTAGAGGCTAAAGTTTTTGCACAGTCTTCATTAGTATCTCTCTGTTTAATTACTGCCATAGTTATCGGGACTACACTATCTCTAGAATGTCTAGGTAAATCATGTTTTATTTATGCCTTATTCTCTGCTTTTTTGTTGCATTTGCACACAACTTTTTAGCTGCCTCTTTTGACAGGAGTTTCTTTTTTTTTTATGTAGTGTATTTGTTTTTGTTCCATTTCTTTTATTTCTTCATCTTGGTACGCCCTACAAGATGACCTTAAGTTTCCAACTAATTTTTTTTTCAACATGCTCACACAATTTTTTTTTTTTTTTCAAAACATGCCAGAAGTTTTGTTTTCTGCAAAAGGTATTTAATACTTTGAATCATAATGTTGAATGTTCATCCTTGTAGAGCTTGGATATAATGTTGATCTGTCAGTAGAAGATGAATCAGCTAGCTTCTACGGTGGAGTTAACCGTCAGGTCGAATATTTTCCCAAATTTTCTTTCGAAAACGGAAGATAGGAAGGGTTCTTTTCTTTGTGTGTGAAAGCAGAATTTTCGGAAGAAAAGCAAATAAAAAAAAAAAAAACGAATTTTGAAAGAAAAAAGCGAATTTCTAAAATAAAAAAAAGCGGAAGAATCTCATCCTGTATAAAGTATTAAAAATAACAGAAAATGATACAAATGGTGGGATAAAAAAACATAATGTAATAAAATGCTTTGTGTTTACGCTTATGCAGAACTCAATTTGCACACACAACGATGCGGTCAATTTTAAGTTGGTCTAACAAGAACATTTGCTACATTAAAAGAAACTGACAAAAGAAAGTTATGAAAATCCTACAGTGACAGGCTAAATTAAAAAATTAAATACCTTCAAGACATGAAATTTCATTCAGTTCTGGAAACAGCTCCCCACATTGTAAATCTTCTTGAGAATATCCCTCCCCGCCGTCAAAGAAAAGTGGATGCTCGAAGATAAAGTCATTCAAGGCGACAACCCTGCTTCTGAAGAAAGTCGTTACAGATGGGTCCCTCTGCAGAGCAGAAATGAAGGACCAAAGTTCCAGGTATCGAATCCATCTTGGCAGAGTAAGGCTTTTTTTTAAAATCATACATCGCTTCGAAAATAGAGTAAAGTCAAACGTGGAATTCTAAATTCTCGGGAGTGATCTTTAATAAAATTTAGAGAAAAGATTTCTAAGTAAACCACGTTGGCACAAAATATTTTATTACTATTTTACAGGATAAATAAAAAGGAAATTGAATGCAGTTAACATCAGTTAAGCCGTACCTCGAAATCAACTTTAATGTACTGTTTGCTATACACTTTATCCGACGTACTTAATATGCTCCAAGGTAAGAGAAAACTATCTTGAAACAAACAGAGATAGCCAGTTTAAACAAGTTAATTTCGTGATAATTCATAGAAGCTGCTTATTTTGTAATGCAAACCCTTAAAAAATCACCATGCAAGCGCATGAGTTGCGATTAAATGAACACATAACGTCACTCTGGCGCGCCATCGACAACAAATATTTTAAGAATATAGCATCAAAACACCATGGAAAATTATATATAATAAATCGACGGTACAATGAAAATGACGAATAAACCCTTCCATAACGCATCTCGTGGTAAAACGAGACAAGGAAATGATACTACCTGCAGGGCGGTTAGAAACTACCAGATTGATCTATGAGTAGTTGCCATACGTCCCGTATAAACAAATGTCACCGTATTTCATTACACAGTCCCATATTACTATTTGTCCGTTCTTATAAACTCGGTCAGCAGACAATAAGCAGTTTTGATTTGCCATTATCCTTTAAAATGACTGTGACCTATTTTATGATTATGTGAAAGAAGAACTGTTAATTAAAATGTAAAATCAACTTTTAAATGATGAGGCTAAAAGGATTAGCCTTGCATCTTTTTAATTATTCTACGTATTCATTTTATTAGATAGCTTAAACTTAGTGGTTTATTTTATTCTGATAAAAAAAATCAAACACTTAAACGTCCCGTATTTGTGCTTGGCAATTATGGCAACCTTATCTATGAGGGAAGTGAAATTATAATGCTTTTTTAGTGGAATGGCACATTCACCAGCTTGAATGCAGAAGGAGGAGGAAAAATGCTAACACGGCAATAATACCTAAATAACTATACAATGACCATTACTTAGAAACTAAAAGTTCGCAGGAGGGAATAGCTATTGCTTAGAAAGTTCACCACAAAATTACACAAACAAAACTGCATCTTAACTAATTATTTTAAAACTTTTAGTAAAATGTTTGCTTCAATAATTAAACCAACGAAACGTATTTTATTTTAACAAAGAATACGTAAATAAATTGAATTTGCCATCCACACATGATTTTTTAAATTTATTTTGTGAGTACACTATAAGTGTTTTCATGAAACTTAAACCACACAATCAAATAGAATTAAAATGTGTAATCTCTGCACATTTTAAGCTTACACGAACATATCAATAAAAACTGTAATGCAATATAGTAGTTATACGTACACTACAGTAATGACTTTCATTGTTTTCCCCACGAGATTACTCTCAAATTTCTACAATGGAAAATTTCATGAGCAACGGGAAAAGAGATTTCCCAGGCCTTTCCCCCCCCCCCCAAACACACACACACACTTCTCATCCTCGCGCCTCCCTTCCAATGGCAGAGATAAATCCCCTGTCTTAAATTCCTGGAAGGGAGAACTGGTTTTGAAAATATTGCATACACAAAACTGAACAAAATGGCGTAAATTTACGTTGAAGCGCCGTTCTGCAGCTTTCCTTAACTCTTCTGGACAGGAAAAAATTTTATGCGGCCAGACCTGTTTGCAAACAAATTTTACACGAGCTGTTTTATTATAATAAAAGATTAATCAGATTTAATTGAAAGATTCAATTTTCTAAGAATTCTTCCCAACTTTTACTAGTTACAGCTCTGTAGCCAGTAACAACTCATGTTGACCGTACTTAGAAAGCTGCCAGCGATTGCATCTACAGGTGTATGATGAAGAAATACATATTTCTACGTATCAATCAGCTATAGAAAAAGTTCTATCAAATTAAACAATTTACGTCTAGAATGCAATTTTGCCGCCAATGATATCAATCACTATTTTTAATAACTAAATATTCTGTTCCTGTCTGCTATCTTTTTTTAAATTTTAAGCAATCTTTTTCTTTTATCGTTTTTGCAAAAACTTTCTTTCTTAAAACTTTTTCGCAACCTCCAGTATTTCCATATCTATAATGTCCCAGTTCAAGATCAGAAAACCTAACTACCTTAAACAATAACATTCGAGCACCATTCTCTCCTCCCCCCCGGCACATAATGGGATGGTTAGAAATGCAGAGCTACAAAATATGTTATATGTGGAAAAACCATGTATTTCCCCACATAAAACACCAATGCATGCATCTGACAAATAATAGTTAACAAGGGAGATTCTAGGAATGCAACCTCCCTCCCTTCACAGTGGCAGAATGCTTTTCAATAGTCTGCAACGAAGGTTGGGTCTCTTAAAAATAGTCTGCAGAATAGTGCGCCACTATAAATATTTTGCTTTCTTTTTTTGAAATACATCTTTATTATTTGTATAATATAATTGTATGAATTAATAAACAAAAACATATGAAGATTAATCTTTTCTTTGGGCAGATAATTAACAATAATGAAGTATCAAGTTGTTTCAGAATTAATATTAATCACACTATACAAATACCTATGCAGAAAATTATATTCGGGTACTTTTCCGTTTTAAACACAGCACTGGTGTCTTTCTGTTTTGGTGAATTTTTCAAAACAATACATCACTAGCTCATATAAATGAAATATTCTTCAATATGTTAGATGTTATTTAAAAATTTCTGCCTCCTGTTTATTGATAAAAAAAATTAAGTATGCCAAAAAAATGTCTTCCTGGTATGTTTTTAATTTAAAATGCAATAAATAATTGCTTTTTTTACAAAACAAAAACTTTGAAACTTAATAGCACATTTATCCTGATATGCATTTTAATGGTTTGTATGCAAACTGATAAATTGTTCTGCAATTATGCATATATAAGATTTCATAGTATCATTGTTTATTATTTAAAACGAGGAAGAATAGAGCTGACTTCCTCTAAAATTCTTGATACAACTTTTGATTTTATGGAATTTTGCATTTGCACATATGTAGATACATTTTGAAAGTTTGTATGATAATGAATTCCATATTTCTTAACTAATGCTTAGAACGTTTAAAATTGGGAATTTTGGCTTGAACTCTGTTCCTCGTCTTTATCAATTTCAGAATTTGTTCTTTTTTCACTCCCGTTTTTAAAAAATGTTTGATTTGCAGCCGTAGAGATCGATCGAAACTTCGGAGGTTTATTTTCATGCTGCTTTAAGTTTTTTCGTAATAATGTAGCATTGCAATCAAAATAACGAATTTTATCTATTTACGTAGCCATCTCAAAGTAAAAACCACGTGTTATTTCCAGAAGCCAAAGGCTCCGTGCCAGAAACGTATCGGAACGAAACGCGTAGAAAACATCGGCCTTGACCAATACCGATATGAGGCATTTAGCGTACTTCAAAGTCAAATCGCAGTCACTAGGTCTAGGGAAGCTCATTCAGCATAGGGAAGAAAGAGGGGGGAGGGACGATGATTGTGCGAGGGCGAGAGGATTGCATATTTTAGCAATTTGAGTTATATAATAATTGCTAAGTTCTTTAGAAAGTGTGATTAATAACTTTGATATTTTTCATGATGGGATTTATTTTATGAGCACATGATAAACTTGATTACAAAATAGTCTGCAGACACTGTCCAAAATTTGCGACGTACGACGCAGCGTCGCGGTGTTTCTGCCACTGGGCCTCCCTTCAATATATGCTTTTCCTCGCATATCAAGACTCGGCGGGGAAAGCAATGAGCGGGTTACTAGTTTTTTTTTTTTTTTTTTTCTCCTCTCCTTCCCCCTCCAACGCCCTGTTTAGAAAAGGAAGGGATTTTTATCAACATCTTTTCAGTAGAAAATAGGCTTCGCTACACATCACTTCGCTTCACTTTCCCATGAATTTCTGACCCCTCCCCTCGCACCCTGACTCTAAGTAAGAATACACTAGTAAAAAAAATGTACGTAACGCATTAATTGATGAGGAAAGCAAAATTTCTTAGCATTTTATAATAACTACGCACTTATTATTCACTAAAACAAAGACCCCCCCTCAAAGGAAAATAGAGGATTATTTGTTCATTTCTGACTTCTTTTAAGAATTAACACCGCCAAAAAACGCAGAATAATTCCGACCCATCCGAATAAATAAGTTTCAAGGGTTAATAAATCTCTTACAACAATAAAATACTTAATAGAGAAAAAATAAACTTTAAAGAAGAACCGAAAATACAAGACCAACATGCGAATTTAGTGTTATCGGTCTTACAAGTCAGAAACGACATGATTAAGAGTAGTTAATTGCTGTTAGTCTAAGGTCCTTTTCATACAATCAAATTATGTCTCAATTCCTGATATCTTTACGCCTCGTCAAATGACTTATGCAGCTTGATAAATAATATACTAAGGCAATTTCATGAAATCACTTTTCAATAAATGCAAAGAGGATAGAAGATATTAAGATATAGGAGTTAAAAAAATGTGGATCTAGAATGCCCACCAATTTAAAATAAGCACGTATGAAAAATTTCATCCCAAAGGATTTAATTCATCATTCAAAGCAGAAAGAAGAGTTCTTAACAGTTGGGAAATCAAATTAACGTCATTTTCTTTCAAGACGAAAATTCTAAATAAAATGTATTTATTTAATGTGAACAATTTATTCAGACCGTTAAAAATAGAATAATTCGAAACTTTTTTTTTATTAAAAAATGAGACTGTCCTGGGGACAATTTCTAGACAATTAATCCTAGAAAATTAAACATTTTTCTAAAAAACGAAAGATACTTCAAAAACAAGAGATATCCATCTAAAAAAATTCTCTGCCTTCCATTATTATAATCATGACATGCGTAAATAAAATGATCAAACGATTTTTTAAAAAATGGACTTTCTTTTCTTTAATAAATTACGGGGACCATGCTCCTTACGTGTAGAAAAAGTTGGGAAGAATTATTCAAAAGCTAACATTTTAAAATTTAAATCTCGCTATTCCTTAAATCTTAACTTTTTTCTTGTTTATTAATATGATCTATTTGCTTATGAGCAAAATTTGGGATAATTCAGGAAATTTAATTTTAATTCGGGACAAAAAATTCGAAACTAACCCGGCAAGTCAGGGATATCTGGTCACTTCAAGTAAAATTCAATTTTGTAAATTATGCATTAAGGCGTTTCATACACAGTCTAATAAGTGTTTTTTTTTTTTTTTTTTTTTTTTGTAATTGCCTAGCGCTTTAAAACATTTTTCCCAACACCTTCACAAACCATTTGGGAAAATCAAGCTGCTGCAGACAACTTTTATAATAAAATAAACATAGCCGACTAACTGAATTAATAACATCTTTCGTAAATGGATGCGAAAAAGATATAACCACGTATAAGCTTCGAATTTTCTGAATCATAAGTAAAAGTTAAGTCGTCGAAGAAATGTAATCATTTGCAGTTTGAAATTATAAATGTAAATATATTTGTCTAAATGCCATAAATTATCTATACACGATATTCATCGTAAATCTGATTTTTCAAGAAAATACAACAATTTTGTGATCAGCCATCAACGAAAAGTAGTTGCAACACAATATTTCCGATATTAAATCTGATTTACAAATAAAACCTACTTCTTTCAAGAGCTAAACAGAAATACCCAAATCTGGGATTTCGGAGAAAGCAGACAATATTAAGAACACTGAAGTAACCTCACAAATAGTGCTATTTTTTAAAGGGGATTCAAGCCGAAATATTCTTACGAACAGCGATCGACGGCGCAAGAACGATTTGCTCTATTTCAAGCAAACGCTGGCGATTATCGCCAGCTGACGTCATTAGATGCCTCCCTCCTTTCCCTCTCGCCATACCGGGACAAAGTCGATCGCACAACGCCACCTCAATTCACAATCGTTTTGTTAACAAGGCCACGAAAGCGGGAATTGGTAAAAAGACTTCTTTTGTTCTGGGCGACAACAGAAACTGGCTTCACAATCCTTAAGCTTAAAACTTCGAGGGACGGGGAGGGTTCTTTATTATTATTATTTAGTAAGATCCTCTAACTATTATTCGCATCATGCAAAAAGTTTATTTTATAAATTCAACTCCTCAAAAAATTAGAATCTTCCGAACACTTCAATCTAGCGCAGCTTCCTTAAATAGAGAAACACAGAATGAAATTACCTAATTTAAATGTATCTTTTAATATGAAATAAAGCGTCGAAAATCCAGACGTGCTACATAAGCATTGGAAGTAATTTATTGTACAAAAATATTTCGCAACAAAATTTAGGAAAATAATGTAAATGCATGAACCTTAATAGAAAGGCAACCTTTTTCTAAAATAAAATACAGAAATGCATACGATTCATGTCTAGGGTTGCCATACGTCCCGTATATACGGGACTGACACCGTATTTCACTACTCAGTCCCGTTTTCTCTCTAAATTTTGCATCACTCAAATTTTAACATGACTTGCGCCCAATTTTAGAATTATGTGAAAGAAGAAAATGATATAATTAAGAAAGTAAATTCAACCCTAAAATATGACGGAGCAAAAAGGATCTTCGCATCCTTTTTATTAATTTACATGTTCATTTTATTAGATTGCTTAAACTTCAGATTCTTTTTATCAATAATAAATAAAATAAACCATTACCTACCAACTCTTTTCATGTTTTATTTATTTAGCACTTAAAAGTCCCGTATCAATGCTTGGCAATTATGGCAACCATATTCATGTCCGAATATTGAAATAAGCATAAAGTTCACCATAGGAAATTTTATTTCCAATACTTTTTTTTTTTTTGACAAAATACAATACGGGCAGAAATCATTAAATTCACTGGTGTTCGTCCTAACATTCTAGTGGAATGCTTTAACACGAAAAAAAGACTGAATAAACTTCCGTTCCGACATAGAAGAAGCCTAAACTTTTTATTGTTCTGAAACACAAGAGAAAGGAAACTAATTCACAGCCCTTAAACCCATCTGAATGATTTTATAAATTATCATTTCAGATCGTTACCTAACCAACTTTTAAAGTATTCTGTAAAATTACCATTCTGAGTAAGAACAATTCTGAATTCATTAAGATCCTTTAGTAACTTAATGAATCAACAACGGAAAAGTTAGTAGCTCATTTTTTGCTTTTAGAATTCGTAAATATTATTTAATACTTAATTCCGATTACTATTTTTTTCAAGTAAAAAGTTACCAGCTGAAAATTTACTTCATGAAATTGGTGTAATTAATCTTAATTAGATTAGACCTTTCACACTTGATTTCATTACTTTTTCTATATACAATCAATTTTTCATTTCTTTTCTTTGTTTATTCTGACAAAGACGTGTAGTTTACCGTTACGACAGATAATTTTTAACGGAAGAAAAATGTAATGCCGTATAAAGGTTATCGAATCAGAAAATATGAAGTACATGCACATTCCACATATATGTCTGTAAAATCATTGTGTAAAAATCGTTCTCGAAGGATGTTTTGAAAATTACTGACAAAAAATTGTACAAAAGCACCAATTTCTAATTAACTCAAAATTAATTTTGGACTTTGAAAAGTTGACAGTCATTTTTCTTGTTTTAAACAGTTTCATCATTCCTTTTTTACAAATTTCATTAAGGTTGGTCAAAAACCGTAGACTTGTATAAGAAACATACATAAACTCGGGGTTCTTTTAAAAAAAAATATATATGATTGACAGCACTGCGGCCCTTTGTAATAGTAGAAATAGCTTAAATCCTAAACTGCATGTTTTGGGTCATTATGTTAAAAGATAAAAGCTAACCCCGGTGATAGTTTATGTGTACCGAAATGAACATTGTTTTGTAAGGTACAGATACATACATTTATTCAAACTATCTAATAAGAGAATTTCGGTTTTCTAACTCCATAAGAATTTGAACACATTGACATTATTGCTCTCCTGTTAAAAATTCCGCAAAATTCTGTCATTTCATGTTCTAGTCCATTTTTTTTTTTTATAACAGACTTTTCTGCGCGCTATTTCGCCACCTTCAAATGCAACTTTCTATTGCTTTTGATTGGGGTGGGGGCCGCTTCTCTCCAACTAAACCTATATATCTATTTCACATGGTCTATTTTTCACAAATTTCAACATTGTGATAATTTCTCAATAAAACTACTAATATCAATGCAGCATATATATATTTTTAACTTTGTTGCACATTTCTCTTTCATTTCAAGGTTTTAAAAAGGTGAGCATTTCCGATTTTCCATTAAGTTTTTTTTTATCATCGAATTCCCCCACCCCCAGCTTACTACAGTAATATATAATTCACTAAATAAATAGCATCTGTCTTTGACAATATGTGAGAATTTTTTCACTGAAAATCCATCGTCATTTAATTGGACTATTAATTCTCATATTGCTTTACATATTTTTAATTCATTTAAATTGAAAATTTACCAGCTGTTCAATTTTTTTACTGAATAGAGTTTTAAAACAAATCGTCAATTTTTTACTTCCAAGTTTTTACTTTTAGTACAGCAATTCCTACTTATGATTTTGTTTTTTCTACTTTGCATTAAGACAGGTACTAAATTATAGCTATTGTTAATAGAAAAAAAACAGCTATTTTTAAACCAAGATATATAGTTTACAGAAATATGTTTAGAAAAGGTACCAAAACGGGATAAGGGGAATCATTGTTCTGGAACTTTTCAAAAACCATTAAAACTTTTCAAGAATTGCAACTTAACACTTCTTTTAAGAAGGAACAGCAAAGGGTTAGCTATGAAAGGCTACTTTCGATCCATATACTTTTATTTCATTATGCATTTCACCTAGAATCTTCAAGGAGAAGAAATCCATAGATTTCTACTCTTCTAAGAGCAAGCTAATTTTTAAATGAAGCGTTTCTAGTAAAAGTTATACGAAATATTACTTTGAATTCATTGCGTGGCAATAGCTTTCCCGACTTTTTTTTGTAAGGACTTTTATTTATTTATTCGGATTCACCGGATGGCATCAATTCCACATGAATCTATGCATGTTCCTCTTGTACGACCATCAATTCCGCGGCGAATCCTATTATATTTATATACACAACCCTGTATTTTTATTTCTTCTTTCGCTTTTAAAATTACTTATGGTCCCTTCCGAAATTACAACATATTTTTCTCATTCAATGAATGCCGATAATGGCTTCGAAAATATCTGGCTCGGTCAAATCCTTCACAGATACTTCAGTCGTAAATATAACATAAGCACCATATTAAACATGTAATCAACTACAATCAATGCATTATCTATTAAATGAAATACGTAAGCTTTCCCTTCTTTATTTTTCTTTTTTTTAATGAAGTTGTAGTTCCGGCAACAAGAATTAATATTTGTAACAAAAAAAATCGGAAAAAACTGTTTTGAATGCATTTTTTTCCACCACTCCCAATTTTCTTTCGATCACACAGGATTTTCTAGAGTCAAAGAAATTCTACTAATATAGATCCTATTTTATTTTATTAAAGCAGATAATTTTCTTTTTGCAGTTTCCTTGAAACGACTTTAAAAAATAAATTAATATTGTTTAATTTTCTGCCGATTATATAAAAAAAACTATTTTTAATATTTCTGAAAGACAGTTTTTATATAATTATAGTAAGTATTACCTTGATAAAAGCTCAAGAAAATATTAGAGCATCGATTTCTTCACATTTTGCACATAACAAATGCAAGTTCATTGTTATAAACTTTTTATCACTTACCATAAGGTTTGGCACATGACTTGGTAAAAGATTGTTTTGGCAGAATGCTTTTCACATATATATTTGAACATCACGGTTTTATTTTCACCACTAATATTTTTTTAAGATACAAAAAACATGATAGACTGCTAATGCCTATATTTTTCTGCATCCCTTATCAATTCAAATAATCTGCAAAGATTCCATTATTATAAGGAAGCAAAGCAACAAAAAGTAAATGTGAAAGAAGTTTTATGAAAATGACATTATAGCAGATGCATGAAAGGGACTCCATCTGTAATAGACAGGAAAATGTAACTGAATGAATTGGTGAACCTTCCTATGTGATGAAAAAAAAAAAAAAATTCTAGAAGGCATTTCCAATGTAAAATATTAACAGAGTAAAGAGGAATAATTTCCTAACACCTTTTTGATAATAATTAGAAATCAACTGTAAACATTTGCTTGAAAAACAAACTTCTTTTACTAATTGTGTCTGAACCTTCTAAACCTAACTTCTGGAAAATTACTGTTAAACAAGTTTTATTGAAGAATAGCAGCCTATATATATATTCCCAAAAAAATGAACAAAATACCTTTGTCCTTCATAATTCAGAAATAATTTCATTAAAATTAAAAAGTACAATTTGTTTAGGTCATCCAACCATCAGAACTGTTCAGCATTTGGGTAATAAATCAGAAATTTAGGAGAAGAAAATCAAAATACATTCAAATTAGATAATTTCTTGCATAGGCTATATGCGTAGATCAAATCTCTCATGGATATACAACGAAACACATATTCTGCCTTGTTTTCAGAGTTCCTGTTTTCCTGTACTTCAATAGAAGAAAAAAACCCTTCTAGCTAGCCAAAATAATAGGATTTATATAGTAGATATTGGATTACAGATTGAGACTAATCTAAACAAGGTTTAAATGAAGTCTTTTTGCAGTCTACCACTGAAAATTTTTGGGATGTAAAAATACCAATGTACACGTGCATAAGTTGTTACTATTTTCATATGACACATTTTAAATATCTTCTTTGACAATAAATAAACAGTCAGACAGATGTTGAATTAGTTTAGTAAAGGCATTTTTGTTAAACAAAAACAAAATTCCCAACATTATCCATAATTTCCATATGCTGCATGTCAAATCAATTCTGAAATTGTCATGAAGTAATGGGAGTTTGATAATGTGCATTTTTGGGACTGTCTGTTTGAATTTCATAAGATCACAGTTATGGAAGCAGTGGTATATATGAACTGTGCACAGAATATAAAGAGTAAAAAATCATTTTTTTTTTCCATCTGTGCACAGAGACGCCATTAATCAAGGAGCATGTAGAATGTAGTGCTGCATGATTTGGACTGGAGAAAAAAAGCAATAGAGATAAACCAAATTTTGGGACACTGAAGGAGATTTTTAATGCAGAAACGTCATCGAATAAGATTCAGAAATCAAGAAATTTAATGTACATTGTATGACCATAGTACTCAAAAGAGTTAAAGTCAGTGTATATATAAACTAGACCTGACATAATCTTAGAAAAAAATTTCACACATATGTATTAGGGTGGTCCAAAATTTCGAAGGTGAAAATTTTTTAAGTCCTACCGTCTTATTTTGTTCCAATGTGTTAAAAAATAAATCAGACAAAATTTCAAAACATTTCAATAATATTATGAGATAGGTCAATGCAGATCAAGTTTGTATCATTGTCCAATAGTGAGTGTGTTGTCAAAAAACCAAACTAAACACAAATAAAATTGCTATTGTAATCAACAAAACACAACTGCATTATAAAAACGCCATTTTTATATAACTGTCTTAACTGTAACCGTAAAATATATTCTTAACTTGTAACCTTCAAATATATTCTTAACTGTAACCAAGGCAATGCTTCTTAACTGTTTATGTTTGTTTTGATTTCACCACAGTTGGTATGGCAGTTTGCATGAGTATAGAAAATGCTTTTAAAATTAAAAAGTCATTATAATCTTTGCTTTAGAATAAACCTGTGACTATGGCAACTAAATCTACAAGATCAAAAACCAATATATATCTTCTTGCTTCCACCATAACTGAGCTAACTGGTAGCAAACTACCTTCAATTGGCATAGCATTGGGTCTGTTTCTTCATCACCATGTTGAACTGAATAAAACTATAAGGGAGTCAGTCTTCAACAACTACAATAGAAGAGATAACAAAATTTTGGCAAAAAGCCAGAATACCTGTGCAAGAACTCAGAAATTGTCAACCAAAGCTAGAAAAACTATTTGAACAATGGAGGTTATTGAAGAAAAAAAATAGAAACACGCTGACACAAAAGAGTAAAGAAGGTGAGTTCATTTCCAAGTTAAATAATATTTTTGACATAGCACATGCTAATGCATTGAACATGATAAAAATTAGTTCTTGTTAGCTCAGCGTGAGAAAGGGAGTCAAGGATCAATGCTAGGTGTAGACAAGCATCTTGAGAAAATGCAAAAAAATGGCAGATTTCAGAAAAAAGGCTAGTCTCAAAAGGTCTCAACAGATGAAAAAAAAATGTGAAGAAGTGGAAGCAACTGTGCAATTGGTTTCTTCTAATGAATCAGATGAGCTTGAACAGGAAGAACAAGCATCGTTTACAGTAAAAGAAGTTGATATGCAAAAAGGAAACAAAAAGCGAATGAAAGTTATGACACTATATTTGGCAGCAGCTTTAGACAGGACAAAAGTTTCAGATCGCAAGGCTGTGTTTGTTGTTGCTGAAACGGCAAAGAGTTTGGGTTATGAAGTAGATGAAATTACTCTAAGCAGAAGTTCTATTCGTCGAGAAAGAATGAAACACCGCTCCAATATGTTTCAGCAGCTGAAAACTGAATTCCAGGAACAGGATGCTAAATTAACAGTTCACTGGAATGGTAAACTGTTACAAAACTTAACTGGGAAAGAAAATGTCGATAGACTTCCTGTCATAGTATCTGGAAAAAGTGTCCATCAATTACTTACAGTGGCCAAACTTGCATCAGGAAATTGAGAAAATCAAGCTGTTGCAGTTTATGCAGATTTGCAGGGCTGGAGCTTAGCTGACAAAATGTCTGCTATATGCTTTGACACAACAAGTGTGAATACTGGCCAAATCAATGGCACCTGTGTCCTATTGGAACAAAAAATGAACAAGAAGTTACTATATTTGGCATGTCGACACCATATCATGGAATTGATTATTGGTGCAGTTTTTAATAAATGCATGGGCATTATGCTCTTCCGCACCAGATGTACTTCTCCTTAAAAGATTTGAGGCATACTGGGAGTTCATTGATAAGAATAAGTATAAGACAGGAATAAATAATAAGGACATTTTGGCCTAAGTGGCTGATATAAAGGACGATAGAATTAAATTTGCTGAAAAATTACTGCATGATTCCCACTCAAGAGATGATTATCGAGAATTTCTTGAACTGATTTTAATATTTCTCGGTAAAACCCCTTCTCGTGGAATCAGATTTATGGCACCTGGTGCTATGCACCACGCTCGTTGGATGTCAAAAATACTGTACTGTCTTAAAATATGAATGTTTAGTTGCCAGTTTACTATTATTCCAACAGAAGAAAAAGGATTGCAAAAGATATGTATATTTGCTATATATGTGTATTTAAAAGCTTGGATGACAGATTCTTTACCTCAAAATGACCATACAATGATTTTATTTTAATGAAATCTTTATTGCAATATAAAAATATTGATGAAGAAATTAGAAAAGTTGCATGAGAAAAACTAGCCAATCACCTTTGGTATTTATCAGAGGATCTTGTGGCCTTAGCTTTTTTTGACAATCAAGTGCCTCATTGCATTAAAAGACAAATGATAAAGGCTATGAAAGAAGTAAATGGAAAAAATAATCTCGCAAAACGTCCTGACATTAAGCTCAAAAATTTTATGGACATGAAATTTGAGGACTTTGTAACAAAGCAGTCAGCTTTGTTATTTAAAAGAATGAGTTTACCCGATACATTCCTTCACGTAGATCCACAAATCTGGGAGCATCAGGAGGATTATTACAAAGCACTAAAAATTATCGAAGAATTCCAGTTGTTAATGATCATGCTGAAAGGGGTATAGCCCTCATAAAAGAGTTTAATAGGAAAATAACACACTTTGAAGACCAACTATAATTCTTGTTGCAGGTTATCGAAGAACACCGACGAGTGTATCCCGATTGCAAAAAGCAGAGTTTAGCAGGCGCTGGCACAAGCACATAGCACCCCCATTGCTGTTCAAATGTCACTCGTATTATTTTTAACTCACAAAATACTAGAAATTTTAACAAAATAAAATTGAATATTTTTCCTACCTCGAGTTTTGATTCTTTCTTTTCAATAGCATAAAATAGAAAAACACAGAACTGTGAGGGTGTGGAGCTACCCTTAAATATTAAAATTATGAGCGGAAACTTCAAAATTATTTTTTACATAGATGGAGCAAAATAGGAGGGTAGGACCAATAAAAATCTGTTTTTTTTTTAAAAAAAGGTCTTTTTTGGACCACCCTAATATGTATGTAATGATTTAACTTTTGAATCTTCTTTAAATTAATCTTTTTTAACAAGCTAATATTAGCTACTGAAGTTTTAGTTATAAACAAATTACTTCTACTTAATCATAGAAAGCTGCACTTCCAACTTTAACTTACAAAGTCATGAGATTTGGGGGGGGGGGGGGCCCTTTTCAAAAATACTACTTAAGCTTATGTAATTCCTGCCTGCTTAGATGCACTCCTTTGCATGTAAACTCTTCACCCCTGGCAATGGGGTTTGATATTATTATAATAATTATCTATTTAATATAACAGGCATTATCTTTAAAATGGACAAATAGAAATTGGAATAAAGTATTCATTGGATCAACTACTGCCATCTTAATCAAGATGCTTGTTTAAATTTCACTTCAAAAACGATGTTACATGTTAGTATACATGTTTTTCTAAGATTACAATATAAGAGTTGTCTGCTCTTTGATTATTGATTCTGACAAAATTTTAAATCCCTTTGCCGAAAGGTTGAGCCATCAGAATCAATACCAAAAATAAACCTCAACCTACAGAAAGTTATATTTTGTATTCAGTAAGATATCTTTAGTAATCAAATGATAGCATGCATCTATTCTAAAAGCCTCAGCTTTGTGACCAGATAAGGAATCTAGTTATTTTTAGTTTTAGTTATATTAACATCCCATTTTAAAGCAACACCAGGGCTATTTTAGGACAGACCTCATAATTCTGAACTGCGGTCAAATGGCGAGGATGACACTTGAGGAATCCGGTTATACCAAAATAATGCCAATCATTTGTTGCTATCAAAATGCTTCAAAAAATACAACTTGGTTAGGAATTGTTAGTTACTATATCAACATTTCCACTACCCCTAGCAACGCCTGAATTTTTTCGCTCCCTTGTCATATTAGATTTTAATCCTCTAATTATTATTTTTAGCTTATTTTAACAGAATAAAATTAAGCTTTTAGAAAAGGCTTTTAAAAATGATAACATAGTTTTTGATATGCAATAGTAACTTTGAAATCAAAAATATTAATTTGTGGAATAAAAAAATACAAATAAGATAGAATATCTTTTTCGGTTGAACATGGAAACTGAAAAAAAGCTGTTTTGGTCGCTTAAGAGTTAAAAACTTGAAATAAATGCAAAAGATATTGTGTCTTCATGCTTCTCCCCTCCCCCCAAAAAACTGGCACTTAGGGTATAAATACTCTATTGCTTAGTTCTTGGCTACCATTTATTTCTAATGATCATCAATGAAACAGGAGAACGAAGAATTAAAAATACAAGTTAAACAGGAAATATAGCAGATTTTTTAATCCAAAAGTCTTGACGCTTTCATAGTAAGTAAGTAAGTAAGCACGAGTACTGTTCTGTTCAAGAAAAAATTCATAGTAATTTAATTTCCTAAAATAGCAAAACTAATGCACATATCTAAAAAAAAATGTTTTAGGTTAATAGTAGGGTTTCACCTCTCTATCTGCTCTCTTATCCTATCCTATTTATTCTTTAATCCTATAATTTTCTTTTCATCAAGTATTTCAGTGAATGATGAGGGTAATTTAAGATTTTTTTTCAACAATTTTAGAATATTATTAACATCCAATACAAAATCAAAGAAAATTATTCTAAACACTGCATGTATTTTAATTCACTATTTTTCAAACTACTATTCACTATTTTTCAAAGAGTAATTACCTAACCCCAATTTTCTGACTCCCTCAATTTCTGGTACTTAACTGTTTTGTTAAAAAAATGGAATCAGCATGTTTTTAAGAACATTATCTTTCTAACCAAAATCAATCATGCAACAAATTCATATTTTCTCATTTTCAAGGTTAAATTATCACTTAATATCCACTTATCCTACTTATGGCTAATAACTATGCATTCAGTTTTTCTTCATTTAAACCAAAAAATGAAGTAAGCTTAGTAATAGAATAAATGGGGTGTAAAAACAAGAGTAATTATATGGAAAAAAGATTTCTTTACAATAGAACAAATAAATTTTTATATCAAATGTTTTATTCTGATGAATAGTGGCTCGTCAACTGAAAGGTCTGAAGTGCTATAATAGAAATTTCTGAAATGCTTACACTATCATTCTAAAGAAAGTTCTACTGTTTACTTTTATTAAATAAAAATTCCTGCAATACACTACTGAGGGCAAGGTAACAATATGACCCCCAACCAACATATAAGTTTTTTTAATTCTATAATGTCTGCATTCTAAAAGTCAAACTTTATTTAGAAACATGCATGTTTTATCTGTAAATATGACTTAAGAGTATTATGGCATTATTAAGAATTTTTTAACTTCATCTATATTCAAGATTATTTCATCATTGTTCAGGCAGAAGTCACTAAGTCCAAAAGCATAGTTTTGAGATACAACCAAGTTAAACTTTTAAGTCGTTATAAAAAATCGTTGAAATTATTTTACAAACTTTTAACTTCTACAGTATGTCTAGATTACTGGTTTATATCACAAAATAATTAATCGGAAGTTCTAATTGGCTGCAGTAACCATAAAAGGGAATTTTTGTAGACTTAGTGACTTTTTTCTGCCAAAATGTAAACTGCGTCTATGATTTCTATTGAAACAGTAATAATTATTTAATTGAAATCACTGCATTTTAATGATACCTTTATTATATTTTTTACACCAAGCCAACTTCATTCAATCACTTTCCTGGCTAAATTCCAAATTTAGATTAGTAGTTTTTCGAACTTGGAATGGATTTATAGCATGAAAGAAATTCTTGTGGTATCGCTCCCTTTATACATAACTGGATCAGGTCATTATATTAAAAAATATTGAACAATTCCAAATTCTGCTCATGCCCCCACCAAACACTTCCAGTCATTTCACCCCCCTCCCCCCGTGTCCACCTGTTGAAGTCTGGCAAAGCAATTATCATACCTTCCCAGTAGTAGGAGGTAATCACCAAGTCCTTTGACTGTCTCAAACACTAAAAGTAAATCTGCCAAAAATCACTAAGTGATTTCTGCCTGACGATAAAAATCCTTTCAGGACTTGGTGAAATTTGGACATTTCTATTGCTCAGCAACAGAAGCTAGTGAATTTTTAGACTTTAGAGAATTAATTGGAGATGACGATGTGATATATATATCTCAAAATCAAAAATTTTGGATTTGGTGACTTTAGCCTGAACGACAACGATATGTATGTGCAGTAACAGTGCACATTTTTTCCCCTACATGATATGAAGGGGAAAGATGCCATAGAAAAAAGCAGTTTCAGAGATGTTAAAGAAACAGGCTTTGAAATTTTTTTTTTTTACCACAGAAAAATTAATTGCAAGCCCAAAATTAGAAAAAAAAAAGAAATCGAAAGATAATCAATGATAAATAAAAACTAATTTTAAAAAATATGGTACTTTATAATTTTCTACTAAATAATTATGAAAGTTTCCCCAACACTTCATGATTTTTTTTTATTGTTTAGCAGAAATACCAGTAATTTAAATAAATGAACAAAAAATGCCAGACAAGAAATTGGGAAAATTTATTTTAAAGTTAAATTTTTAATTAAAATTTGAATATGGTTAATTACAATTTCTTCAATTAAAAACTTACCTGCATCAAGTTAAAAAAATATTTTTTATTAAAAAAAATTACAAAGGCAAAATTAAAATTATACAGAAATGCATCACTGCACAGTATTTTAATATATAATTTACAGCACCCCTTTGGTTAAAATTCACATGTTGCTGCTATAAATAACCCAAGTAAAGTTACAAAAACCTTACTTCACATAAAAATTATGAAACTCTTAAACCATCAATTATTTTACTAACCTATTTCAACCAGCAATTAGCATTGCATTTTTTTTTTTTTTTCTGCTTTCTTTCTAAAATTCACATAGAACCTGAACAACGCAGTTTGAATTAAGCTATCAGTTTATTTTAAAGTAAAAACAAATGGTTGTAGTAAACTTACCAGTAAAGATTACGTTAACAGAAACATTTCTGTTTCAGGACTCAATCCTGAAATGAATAAAATAAAGATATTAATAAATATCAATGAACAAAATTTTCATACAGTAAACCAACACAATCATGAAATTATTGGCATTTCAGCTAATACAAATTACATTTTATACTATCCGACGAGAAAACTGTAAAATGGACGAAAGGGAGAAGAGAATAAATTACTACATCAAATATCTTACAATTAATTATTTTCAGAATGGAAAGTTTAATTTGCACGATTTCCATAGAGAAATTATTTTAAACGATAAAAGGTTAAGAAAGGTGTATAGTATAGACCTCAATTATCTCAATACTTTGCACTTCAATGGCAAATAGTTGAGATTATGAAGCCAGTTTTGAAATCGTATGAGGGCCTTTTAGGATTTATTTATTTATTTGTCCATGCCAGCACAGCCTACCTAGAGGGTGTAAATGAAACTCTGACAAATATGACTTATTGCATATATGAAGAAGCACCATTTTGACCATAGCCGGTGATTAGAGAAATGAAATCTTAATAATTTAATATACTGTAAGCAAAGGAAAAATTTACACTTGGAAATCATCTGTATCACCTATAAGGGAAGAATACTATTCATCTCTTCCATTAATTCTTAGCTTAATTTTTTAAGTTACTTTTACAAAGAAATCCTACCCAGATAGCAATTTTAGTTTGCAGCAAAGTTGCAATAACTTGCTCCACAAATCTACAAGCTTGCAACAAATTTGACACGACAAGAGTGCAAGTTTGAAACAAATTTTAAATAAGTTATTGCAAACGAGTTAGTCACCACAAGTCAAATTTGGTGCAAGCTTGTTGCGTCAAACTCATTACAAACTCTAGCAAAAACAGAATATGAACACAACCTCGGATTCGAACCTGAGACAATGCTTCCTAAATCTATTGCCCTAACCATTCAGCCAGCTAGACTCTGAGAGGAGAAGATAGATTGCGATAATAGATTGAGCATATGATTTCTTTTAAACTCTTTTTTTGATTTCATTAATTTTTTTTTTTTGTGTTGGGAATATGATTTAAAATCAAAGAGAGCGATTTTCGCTAATAACTATGTTTTGCTAGTAGAATAAATTATCAAATTAGGGTTCAAAAGTAATTGCTTTAAAAATGGGACAAAATGCAAGTTATTATTTTTCAACAAACATTGACTGTTTTTTAGGTTTAATTTTGTTTATAAACGTTAAAATTTTAACATTAAGAAAAAGGTGATATAGTTTTCTTTGAAGTGCGAGTTCTATAATTAGAAACCTTTTTTTTTTTTACTAAATTTTTTTTATATAAAAATCTTTTTCACAAATTATCATTGATTTATTGAACTAATAAAAAGAAGGACGATCTAGGAGATGCTATTAAAAATCAGATGTTTTTTTAAAACAGAGACAAAGATTATCTCTACGTGTGTTATCATCTTTGAAGCAAACTTGTTTTTCAATCCTGGTGTGAAATTCATCATGACATCTTCACAGCAAACTTGTTTTGCAAGTGGGTTGGTCAATTATGCTTTGTTACTTTGCAGGAAGTTCACTGCAAAGTTGCCACATCAAGTTTGTCATGACAAGCTAATATCAAGAAAAATCAAACTTGCTACAAGTGTACATGCTATCTGGGTAGTATCTTAATACAGTAGAACCCCAGGAATCCAAACTAATTGGAAGTGACCTCTATTTTATTTCTACTAATTAAGGTATTGTATTTATTTTTAGAGACCAATTCAAATACTTCTTTCAAGTTCGGAATAAATATTAACTTTGTTTCAGATTCATAACGGTTATTTTTCCTTCATTTTCCAGTAAAAATTTAAGAAAATTAAAAAAAAATGGATTATCTGAAATTTCGTATTTCTGGGGTTCAGATTCCCAGGATTCTACTGCATAGATATATTTTTTATAAATCAGCCAATAAAACAATGATAAGCAAATCATTAATTCAGATAATTTTATTTATACAAAAATTATTGGAGTTTTATTAAAGATAATGAGGGAAATTTTCCAAAATTTTATTCAAACAGCTATAGATTTTTATTTATTTATTTTAGAGAAAGAGAGGGAGATAACATTCCAATTAAGAGTTACACAAAATTTATAGAGGAATAAAGAAAACAGACAAAATGTAACGCAAAAGAAAATTTCTGGAAGGCATTTTAATTGTAAAATGTTACATGGGAAAACTGACACTGATTAAAGCTACAAA
Organism: Araneus ventricosus; assembly: GCA_013235015.1. Lineage (NCBI taxonomy): Eukaryota > Metazoa > Arthropoda > Arachnida > Araneae > Araneidae > Araneus > Araneus ventricosus. Next base: position 229,774 of record BGPR01001513.1, read on the forward strand.
GCTAATATATCCAACTATAGTTTTAAAGGCAAGGGAGGTACAGATAACCTAGGCCTCAGTCTCAGAGGATGGCATAAAGATAAAATGTTAGGCTTAAATGCTTAGAACCTCTAAGGGTCTTACTCCAAATCTGACTGCAGGATTATGATAAATTGAAAAAGAAATTTTCTAACATAACTATAACTTGTATATGAAGACATAAGATTTGAAAAAATAAGTTAAGCTGCACTCAATTTTGATTTTGGATGAGTATACAATTAAATAAACAAAGAAAAACAAAATTTTCATTAAGAATTTCTTCATAAAAGTTAATTTACTGTACATAAGAGTTTTCAAACTAATTTCATTCCATTTAATATTTTATACAAAACTTTTAACAGCTTTTACTTTACCACTAAGTATTATCAATAACTCAAGTAATACATTGATTTCACAGAATAAAAATTTAAATCGGTAAATTGTAATCAAATTTAACTACGAAAATCCAAAATTCTTTTTTTAAAATGATTCCTTTTAAATACAGTGCATTAATTAGTAGAGAAAATCAATAGCAATTAAAGATGTTATGCTCATTAACCTTAACACATCATATATCTTTCTGTTTTGCTTAATATGAAGGAAAACACTTCTTTAATATCAAGCGATACATCAACGACAAATAAATTTACTTTTCTACAATTAAGATCCACCACAATACTTTATCTAGCCGAATACCTCTATTGAAAACGGAAAGATATATGATATTATTATTAAAATAAAGTAAAACTTGATAAAAAGTTGCAACAGATTATATTTCATCGTCTTAGAAATCATTTTGAAAGAAGATAAGTATAATGTGACACAAATGTTAATTTGAAATGGCAGTACAATTATTCCGAGTCATGAATGTTGTGGGGAGACTTTCAAAGTGACTAGGGTTAAAATCTTGTATGAAAGTTCTCTTATTCAAGAAAGAAAAAACAAAGCACGTTATTAGAAAGTTATGCACTGAAAAACAAAATTTATATAGCAATTTAATAACGAGAAAGATATCCAAAATAGAGCGTTTTTTAAAACAGTGTAATAAAAATTATATTATATCATTATCTCGAGTTAAAGTATGAACTCAAGATAATACAATCATAACTGTCTTATTTTTACAAAATGATACAAAAAAAAACTATTAAACTGCACGCATATTAAAATTCAACATCGATATAAAAAAAAATCAACAGTTCCGAAAGGGGTATAACACTGAAAAATCTTTATCATTACCTCGAGTTCTCCACGATTCACACAAATACTGCCAAATTTAAATATTCATATAAGAGAAAATCAATATCACTTTAATGATGAATTATCAATGAAACAAGGAGTTAAAAGAAATACAATTGTAGACATGTTCCATTTACGGCGAGTTCCGACGGAATAGATAAGTGGAAACTTTTACGATTAAACATACCTATTCAAAAATAACACAAAAAGCTGCTTGCCAGTTAACAGAAGTAATGCTAAATTACAGTTTACTATAAAACAAAAATATTTAAAACTATACGAAGAAGAGAGAAATTTCATGAGCGAGAAGTTTCTCTCTCTCTCTCTCTCAGAAGAAGTTCGCTTCGACAGGAATCAGTCACGTAGCATAGAGAAGATATAAAGCAGGAAGTGTATAGCATCAGACAAGAGGAATACTCCATAATAAGAAATAAATTAATAAACTAAGTACTCACTTTACACTACTTGTTAATTCCAAAAAACCTGGATCCAAAATTTTCTCAAATGATACTAGATATATCAATTCACTTATCACAAATACAACCACAGATACATTACTGCCGTGAGTTTTGAGAGTTAGCTGCAACCCAACTTTAATATGGTTGCTATAAGGAACTATAAAATCACGCCAAGAGTTTTCGCCAATAGTCGGCCAAAATTTCAATCGTCTTCGCTGATTCCCATTATGGGTTGCTTTTCATTCAAGCTTCTCTGGCATAGATTAAGAGTGTCTATCAAAAAGTGCTCTTTAAAATTAATATCATTTGATTATTTAGAAACTACTTACTAGTGTCAAGTATTTAAATGTTTCTCCATTACTATTTTACCTTCAACTTTGATTTTTAAACTTGAAAACAGGATTTTTCTACAATGTCATAATTTTTTGAACTCCTTCTTTGAAAGTGAAGTATTTGCTCTAAACGAAAATATATCAAAAAAACGAAATATTTTAAATCTTTTCAAATAATTGTATTCTGTGTATGATTGTTTATTCGTTATTACTGAGCGCGCAATACAGCGTCAGTGCATAAACTTGTATACTGTCATAAAATTCATATTTAAATTTCTTAGTTGACAAAGCGAAGCGAGTCCTATTTCAAATTGATCGTTAGGCATTTCATCTGTTTGTCTATAAATTCGCTTGTTACGCAGCCGAATCAAACGTGTTGTTCGATTTTCTTCTTATTTTACATGAATATTCCTTAAAATCGTAGAAACGACGTGTATATACAAGGATTTTTATTTTTTGATTTCGTTTCTAGATGGTGGCAGTTTTAATGGTTGCAGTGTTTAGCGAGTTTGGCAAAAAACATTTCAATCAGCTTCGAAACGGTGAGATAATTAATTGTAATTTTACCAATACTGATAAAAACAGACATTTAGTTGTAATTTTGTGAATACTGATACAGAAGTTTGTGTAAATAATTCGCATTCTTTCTTTTTTTGGACGTGAGGTCTATTGTTTACAGAACTGCTATTTAATATTAGTAATATGAAACAAAAACTTAGTTCTACAGTTGAGAATCAACTTTCAAATACACATTTTAAAATGTATCCGTTTTCGCAATATTTTAGAGAGAAAAAAATTCCAATTTGCATTTTCCGAAATAAATTATTGCTTTATACATGTAATCTTATGCAACTAACTGGTTGAGTCGGCTCGCTTTTCATACGAATCACACTTAAGTACAGTTTTCAAAAGTGGGAACTAAATCCATAAAATGATACTTAGTTCCCGAATGCAAAACTGCGTCCAACTGATATATTATAATTTTTGTTGTATTTAACAGTAGCACCTCTTCTCTCCAAAAATGGAAAACTCAGAAAAATTCTGTTAGCATGTAATAATTCAGAATTGTTGAGCTTGAGTGGAAGATTTTTTAAATAAAGAAAGAAAAAACGATTACGTTTCAAAGAAAATTTTAAAAGTTAAAGAAAAGATTTAGTTTCAAAGAAAATGTTAATATCTTCAATAATAATAATTTTAAAATATGCAGCATTGAAAAAGGAAGTTGATTTGTTAAATAGGTTATTTTTGCAGATTTTCTAGACATTGTTAAACTATATAAATACTCAACATTCTTTGCTTTTTCCATTTTATTTTTAGTAGTAGATTTTTTATTACAGGTTCATAACTGCTAAAAAGATTTTAGCATTTATTCGAAATTCAGAAATTGGAATTTGAAAGAAAATATATTTTTATTACACAATGAATTGTTTCATCGTAAGTTATGCATGCATTGTTATCATTTAGAATAAATCATTAATATTAAACAAATAACGTCCTCTATTATTGTTAGTTAAAATTGATACAAAATGGGATTCCCTCCTTAGAATTGTTTATATTTAAGTTACTTCTTAAGTTAGAATTGCTTATATTTTGTTAATTCTTTTTTATTTGTTTATATTATTTTTCTTCATTCCGTTATCAATGAATGAATAAACTAGTGCATCTTAAAACTACTAAATGTTGAAAATGATTTCAGCTTTCATATGTTTTTTTTATAGTGCATGGGTTCCCAGAGACTGTTAATTACTGCAATATTTAGAACAAAGTAATAATTATTCATTTAAGTACAGAAAAAAGTTTTTAACTGTTTTTTATTATCATTCTTCTTTTTTCTTGAACTGTAAGTAATATTTGGGACAAACAACTGTTTGTCCTAATGTTAAAATGGGATTTGTTCACAGAGTTTCTTTTATATAAATAGAGAAAAGAAAACTTTTCCATCAAGTTCTTTAAATGAAGTCAGAATTTTGGAGTCAAAGTATTTTTTAAGATTTTCTAATAATATTCTAATCTACAGAGTTGCAACAATTGTTTTATAGAAATAAATTTGAAATATGTTTTTCTTTTTTTTTTATTGATAAATCGGGATTATGGGATTCTTAGCTTTTATTCCTACTTCACGTTTTATACTTACTGAATTAAAAATTATTTTATGTACAATGAGAAGTCACAATTTTTTTACCTTTAATTTGGAAGTATTCTTAATCTAAATAATAATTAATATTGTTGTTCTATATTTTCTTTGTCCAAAACAATTCCAGTATTCTCTGCCACAAACAGAACATATTTCTCCATAAGCATTCTTTAGATGAACTGAATTTTTTTAAAACTAAATTTGAGTCAACGAATATTAATCGTGCAGTATGTAAGATATAAAATTATTTTTTTATGTGACATATATATATATATATATTTATATACATATATGAAACTTTTGTTAATGATTCAATCTGTCATTTCATTTTCTCCCCTCCACACATACAAATAATGAAAACTTTCATGTCATTAGACGCCATTATTCCAGTAGAATTTTTTCCACCATCGGACACGGACACCATCTTGAGTTAACCACCATTTTATGAATTTCAACTGTACTTAACTATGTGTAATTTGTCGAATAAAACTGAACGAACTGCAATCCGTGCCAAAACAGACTAATAATATAATAATTTATCTTAGAACAAAGAAGGATTAGAATTTTTCCTCTAATGCTTCGTGAAAGCAGCGATATCTCGTAATGTGCATTCTTCTTTTTTCCCCAACATCGGACGCCATCTTGAGTTAACCACATTTTATAAATTTCGTATTCACTATTTTCAACTGTAAATAACTATGTGTGGTTTGCCGAATAAAATTGAACGAATTTCAGTCTGTGCCACAACAAAATACTTATAATATACTAATTAATCTTGCAAAAACGCTGCATTAGAATTTTTTCTCTAATGTTTTGTGAAGATAGTGAAATCTCGAAATGTCTTTTTTTGGAGTTCGATCAATGTTGCATAAATGTATTCAATTTTATGAAGCCACTTAAAAAATAAATATACTTACAAAATGCAAATAACAAATTTCTCTGCTGTCTTGTGCATAAAAATGATGACGTAATTTTATGAAACTATGTAAACTAACATTAATAAATTTAGAAGTGCAATTAATACTACTTATCACTACATTAGATTATCATAAAAATCATCATAGTTTTAATGCATACAGGAAATGGTACCAAATGAAATGAAAATTATTAAGATAATTTCATTAACTGGTGGTAAGATGGCTATAATATAGGTGGCGCTGTTAGCATGTTATCTTTTTATTTCTTTGTTTTTCGAGTGTTCTCTACTAAATATTTTGTGACATACGTAAAGTAAATATTTTTATATATACATAAAGTTATATACATAATATAATATATACATAAAGTTTTGTTTTTTGAAAGAACAAAATCCTGTTACTATTTCAGTTTTTTTAGTTATGACAGCAAAAGCCACCATTCCTTTTTAAACATTCAATTGCATTTAATAAACATTAAAATAATTCGACATTGTTATTTTTCTTAGAGGCTGTACAATATAAATGTAAGATTATACAGTAGAGGTTCCCTACAACGAAGTCTCCCTACAGCGAATTTCTCCCTATAACGAAATTTTTAATCGCAATGTTAAATAACATTCAAAATATTCTCCATATAACGAAGTGGTTGTCTCCCTATAACGAATTTTTTCAGACCTTTATCTTTTCGATTTTTGTCATTTTTGAAGAAAGTTGCTAATTTCTGTGCAAACAAATCGCTCACACGTGCCTGTTTCTGGAACCACTCGCATTGTTCATTCCAGCGATAACACATAACAATAGAATGCTATGTGAAGGGAAATGCAGTTGTGGGGACCTGAGTCTCTACAGAGGGAGCACTACGGGTCAAGATTCCAAGAATCGGGGTGGAGTAGGGGTGAAAACAGCAAATGAATGTGACAATATGCATTTTATGTTTATCCGTACTAGTACATATTATTCTCTAAATTGGTGAATTGTCTTCACTTTTGAGCGTCCCCACGATTGCTTCCCACAATTCTCCACAACCGATTGTGAACCATCGTAGTCATATTAACACCAAATTTTTATCATTTTACAAATCGTACAGTACTTTTTAGTATAATTATAATTTTTAAAAAGTTAATAGTTTTAAAAATAAAAATTTGAATAAAAAAGTTACTAATAGTAATAAATAAACAGCATACAGCAATTGTAAAATAAAACTTCAAAATAAGTGGTACAGTTCACATCTAACGTGTTCAAAGCTTTTAAAAAAAATTCATTGCTCTTTTAATTGAGTACATTCCCATGCAACGTAAACACATAAGGTGAACACTAGATATGAATGTATTTAACGATCAAAAACAAATAAGAAATCTAAACAACTTTTTACAAATCTTACCTTTGAATTCGAATCAACCACAATAAGCATTGAATTATAGACGACAATATAAGATTATATTGATATGAAATTCAAGGTACTAGGAAAAAATTAATTAATGAGGAAATCTCATTACAAACGTTCGAATTAGCCAAGTTCCAGTGAAATTCCAGGTTCGAGACCCGAATTCACCAAAGATCCGTCGTGTGTATGGGTTTGGGACACATTAAATCTGACGTCGAAGTTCGATTCAGATTTATTTATTAGTATTTTGTTCCCCGCGCTGGCGTGGTACGAAAATTTGGAGATGAGATGCCGGCTCAGGTGTCTTTATCGTCGTCTGACCATGGGTCCAAACTACGATGTCCGTCCCAAAATACCCTCCGTGTTGCTTTTAAACAAGAAGTCAGCATAACTAAATTAATTAATTCTTACGAAGTTATATTATTCGTTATAGAAAGGCAAGGGAAAAACTGGCTTATACAGGTTCGAAACAGTGGCGAATCCGGAGAAGGCTATGAGACCGCCCCCCCCCCCCCCAGCTAAACCAGAATTCTTGATTTTATTTAAAATCAAAAAAACTGTTTGTTCTTAATTTCTCTCTTTAAAAAAACAAAATAAAAACGTGCCAACATTGCTTCCTGGCTCGACAGGCACAAAAATGTTCCTACTTTTCTAGTCTTTTTACTTGTACTTGTAGCGTTGACACGGTCGAAGTCATTTTTTGGCTAGTTATTTCATTGTAATTTTTATTAAATTTTCGAAAGTATTGTATTTTTTTTTATGATTCTTATTGTAAAGTGAGTCAAGTCTGTAAAGTTGAAGTGTTTTGGTTTGCGTAAACCTTGGGGTTTGACATTCGTCACGACGATACAAAATTTTTATGCCCTCCGCCCACCCCCCCCCCCCCCCAGACCAAAATCCTGGTGTAGCCGCTGGTTCGAAACAATGTCAAAAATTCATAGTTGGCTAAATGCCAATTGTAAGGAATACCTTAGGATGTTGCGGTTGTCTGTATTGAATTACAAAGGGGTAAATGTTCTTTTTTTCTCCACTGAAATAGAGCCTGCAAAATCCCCAAGCACACGGATGAATTTTCCCGAGAGAGAGAGCACAAATTTTGTTCCCAGAGCGTTAAGTATTAGAACTCGTTTCGATAGACGATAACCGGTTTCGGAGAGAAAATCTTTTGCTCTTCCTAGGAAAATTCGTCCCTCTACCAAGATGTGACGATCGTAAGGTCACGGCCAAGGACACTAAGTGCTCGTTATTGCTTAATATTAGCATAGTTTGTTAGTGCTTAATATTAAGCTTACATCCAGTACTAACTATAACGTTTTTACACCAAAAATGAATACCGATTTTTACGAAAACACGCCAATTAATTCATTTTGATCTTTTGCTGTAATATGCTGTTCTTTAATCTAAGTATTTACCCAAATTCAAATTTTACGCAGCTGTGCAATTGGGAACCATTCACCATTTTATGGATTTCATGTTTTATAAACTGCATCTAAATGTTTATAGCTTGCAGTGCAAATTTTAAGCAACTGTAACACACACAGACTACTTATAATTGCAAGAATTGATTTGGGAAAAAGCAACGGCATGATTTTCCCCGCTAATGCTTCGCAAAAACATTTGCATCTCAAAATTTGCAAATTGGGGATGGCCCACAATTTTATAATTGCATCCATTTTGGGTACTTGCTCTTTCAGAGTTTTTATTTTCGTTGATTTTGAAATATATGAATCTGTATTTAGTTCTTTTTTCTATAAAGCATCTTTAGAGCGTTTTATTTTTGTAACTATGTTAATTTTTAGTATGAACAGTTTATGAAATATGCTATGGTTGAATATTGAAAGTTCTAACAATTGATTTTCCAAGTTTCTTTTTTCTCTCCGTTCTGTGGTTGTAGTTGCATACGATAACAATCTTTATTATAAAATTAAACCGAATTACCCTTAAAGCTAAAGACATTTAAATCTATGCAAAGAACAAATTTCACATGTAAGGAGGTCGAATTATTTATGGTTTTTAAGTTAATTTTTCCAATTTTTTTCACTTAATTCTTGAATTTTTCCGTCATATATTTCTGATTCGATTCTTTATTTTCTTGTCATTTGTTCAACAAATTCTAATTTGTTTAGATTTTTCTATAGATGTTTTTATCAATTCTTAATTCCTGCTCGGCAGATTTTTAACTACACAAGGATAGTTTTTGTCTTATTCATTACAGATAAAAACCACAGTTAATGAACGATACATTGGTTTTACTGCTGATATTCCTTCCATGTTATGATTTCTGTCATTAGCTGTAATGTATATAAAGTACTTAAGAAATATATGGCAATAAACAAAGCGAGTAATTAAACAAATTATTCTGATTCCGAATTATAGATCGCGATTCCAAACGGGGTTGAGTAGATGAATTTGTAGAATCGCAAAACGGTTGAAAAGACATCATTCTGTCAGACACGGACATGCCAGTAAAACAAAAGTAATTGATAAAATCAACATAATTTTAAAAAATAAACAAATTTGTCAAATGGCAGAATATTATTGATTTTTTTATTTATCATTAATTGTTGGCTGTACCTTTAGGTTTTTTCCTTCATTAAGGGTGAGTGATGATAATTTTTTTAAAAAGGAAAATGGAGTTAAAAATCTTAGTGAGCTGAAAATGATAGTTCATATGGGGAAATTAAAACGTTGCTCAATGTTCTCGCAACAAACTCAGATTTCAGCTAATTTTTATGTAGTTTTATTTATCGGGTATTTAATGCCTACTTGGTCGGCGTCGCATATCATGCGACGAAGAGGAAATTTGCATCATTGAAAATTAATTCGTCTCTACTTACGCGTCTCTTTATATTCTGCGATTTTGACAATGCAAGCAATAAAATAATCGGCAATAAAGGATTTCAATGTGGTTTCTACACTCTGATGGTCACAAAAGATTGTAAAGATATTTTCATGGTAAGGTTGTAAAAACATTTTTTACATTTCATTAATATTTCTTTTCATGCAGATGTTTATCTTCACAACCTCAAAGCAATAGATTTGAAAAGCATATAATCGAAAAGAATTTTGTTTTAATTTAAAATGTGGGTGCATTGCAGGGAAAACTGGAGATCAGTGAACGGTATATCACATGTATGGCCACCATTGGGCCAAGCAAAAACTGCTTACTGTCAAAAATATTTTGCATTTTTGAATTCAGGATAAAGCATATATCGATTTCCAGCAATAAAAAATGTATTTTTTGGGTCGTAAATTCGAAAGAAGAAAAAAACCTGACCAAGAAGGGGTTAAAACGATCGCCCAAAATACTAATGAATATAACGTTCTTGTAAATAAAGATAGAAAGAATATATAATTCGAACACAGTAGAAAAGGAAGTTTGAAATTTTTTGCGTGTGTAATAATTACCCTATCTGACTTGCTTTGCCATGCCTTGACAGGCACTGTGAAGCATAATCGCAGTTATTGATGCGCAGAGCCAGATTATTAAATAGGCAAAGTAGGCAACTGCCTAGGGACCCCGCAAATTTGAGGGGCTCGCGAGGCCTCGATATTTTTATTTTTTGCGATATTTTCAAAATAATTTAATTTTGCGCTTTTATTTAATTTACAAGGATCGTGCACTCGAACTCGTTCAAATTAAAATCAAATATCTTTTATATTTTGGGAGGCCGCGGTGGCATAGTGGTAAGGTCTCGACCTCGGGACCGGAGGGTCTCAGGTTCGAAACCCGATTCCCCCGAAGATCCGCCGTGTATGGGCCTGTTGCACGCTAAATCATACGTAGTGGCCAAACGTCCTCCCGTTGGTGTGGCGCGGAAGTTTGGAGAGGGGGGTGCCAGCTCAGGTGTCGTCCTCGTCATCTGACCGCGGTTCAAAATTACGAGGTCCGTCCCTAAATAGCCCTCGTGTTCTTCAGAACGGGACGTTAATATAACCTAACCTAACCTTTATTTTGGAACATCATTCCAACAATATTCCTGATTAATTTCCTTTTGCAAGTTTTATATTATGCTGTTGTAAAATTCTAAAAAAAATATATGTTATTTTACAATTTAAACATAGTATTTAGATTGCGTTAAAAAGTTTTGCCATTTATTTTACTATTTTATATAATTACTTTTAAATTTTAATGTAGAATCTCATATACGCGAGATACTGAAACCAACTCTACTATAAGCGATCCTAAATTAAATGCGATATAGAGATCAAATTAAAATCGTTAAAAAAATATTTGGTTTTGAAATAGGGTGGAGAAAAGTGGGTCCGGGGCTTGCATTGCCTGAGGGCCCCTATAGTCTTAATCCAGCCCTGTTGATGCGCGTTCGATTGCATGTATGTTCTTCTGCATGTGGCAATCTAAATCTTCCGAATTTTATTCTTGTGTCTTCGTTTCGTTCGGATATGAAGTCAGTGGCGGCGATTGGGTGACAAAAGCCCGCCCCCCCCCCCCAAAAATTTATAGACACCTAAAAGTAACCCGGATTATAAGGTTTAGTTTAGTTATATTAACGTCCCGTTTTGAAGCAACACGAGGGCTATTTTGGGACGGACCTCGTAATTTTGAACCACGGTCAGATGACATGGGCGACACCTGAGCTGATACCCTCCCCCTCTCCAAACTTCCGCGCCAAGCCAGCGGGAGGACGTTTGGCCATTGCGTATGATTTAGCGTGCAACAGGCCCTATACACGGCGGATCTTCAGTGGAATCGGGTTTCGAACCTGCGACCCTCCGGTCCCGAGGTCGAGCTTCATGATAAGGCGGTAATTTGTCTAATTTGGATTTTCTTTCCTGTTTCCAGGATAGGATTTCCAGTTCCCCAAAGTTTCTATATCGGTAATTAATTTAAAATTTGATATAACATTTAATATATTTTTAAATGTTTCATCTATTTCTTCAATATCAACTATAATGCTGAAAAATTGGCATTTAAATTCCTCTATTGAGTTTTGTAGAACCTCATCTGCTATTTCGGAACAGAACCTTTTTCTTGTTCGAATTCTTTTTAAAGAAAAGTCTTCTGAAATGTTTAAGTTTTTCGCTATCTTTTGTTTTTAAGAATGTTTAAAAAATGAAAAGTTAGCATTTAGTTCTTGATGGTCTCGTCACCCCCCTCCCCTTCCGTCAGGTCATGGGGTCCAGGCACGTTTCAGTGGCATAGCGACGGTAAGTGGTGCCCGGGGTAAAATATGATTTTTTCGCCACCTGTTGTCATCAGTGATTTAACAAGGGTAAATGGCGCCAAGGGCTTAGTATTATTTTTTCACCCCTTCATCATATTTTACTTTAAAATGTGACCAAAACACCCGAATATTTTGTCCCCTTGGCGCCCCCTAAAACTGGAGCCCGGGGCATGTATACACACCTTTCCCCCGGTCACTATGCCTCTGGTGCGTTGCACCCGACGCTCCCCCCAGATGTCTGGTCCTGCACACGGAAAATAGCCTTCGTGTGGTGCGAACTTGAATTTAGAAATGAAATCTCAAATACCGATCTTTTATCCGACGATGATACGTTACTCAGATATTGGCTTTCATTAATTCGCGCCGTTAGTGAGCAATCGATCCCTATGTTAACCACCCAGCAACAAGCGTAAAACATGTTTCACTGCAAAGGTAGAATTTCTACTCGGCAGCCCATTTTAACCCCTGCACAAGAAATTAAAAGGATAGTTAAAATGAGAATCTTGCATTCCCCGAACCAGAGGGAAAAAAGGAGAGGAGATAGGAGTGACCTGCAGTGACTCGCACACAATAGCCCGAAAGGAGGAAAGGACAAGTACATAAGGACGAAGGAAAAATAGACGCATATCACGCGCGTTGATGCGAGCCTAGAAACTCGGGGAGGGCGATTTGAGCACTTATAGCAGTTGAGCACCAAATAAAAACGTTTTCGGAATTTGTTCATAATTATTTTGGAAGTTCACTACCTGTTTTTGTGTGTGAGAGGGGAAGAATATAAAAAATATATAAGAGGGGATATATGAAAAAAATTTTCAATTAAAAAAACTATTGACTCAAAAATTAAATTCTATGACAAAGAGCAACAAAAACGATATTTACGACGGAAACTGGTAGTTGAGGTTATTAATATGAAGAGTATTTATGAAAAAATATCGGGAAAAGTTTTATTATGGAAACATTTTTATAAAGAATATGTATTGTGTCACAGAAAATGATATAAATGAAATAAAGATGATCCAAAAGTAACACAAACGGTTTATGAACAAAAACTAGATATATAGTACATAAATGCTTTTTTAAACAAAGGTACCCGTTTGTCTTTTGATAATTAAAACTCGTCAATGATATTGGTAAAATAGATAGACCTCTGGGGTTTCGCTGAACTGAAAAACTCAACTAAACGTTCTTGTCACATGGTGGATCTCAAATAATTCTTAGTTAATTTTAATTTCGTTTCTCTGTTGCCACAGAGAAAGGCAGAGTTAATAAATTTCTCAAGCTTATTGCCAAATTTCACAAAATTTGCTATGGATAATTTTTATAAATTTGACGAAGCGTTTCATCTGGAGAGCTTGAATCAGACAGCAAATGTTTAAAGTCTTTTATAAGTTTGATTTCTTCAAGAAGCTCTTTCTTGTTTTTATTTTGTTTTTCTGGAAACGAAAGAGTTTTTTCATGGTTTGGGCAGTTTTATTTTAATTACTCTTCAGATAATTAATATTATTTAAATTTAACAAAATACTAAAATTTTCATAGTGTAATTCCATTTGATTAAATCGAATTTTTAATGAGTTGAAAATAGTTTACAACATTGAAAAACAAAACGTAACTTTAATTCATTGTTTTTGTTTCATTTGGTTTCTTCTCCGTTTTCGAAGTCGAAATTTTTTTCCTCCTTAAGCTTTCTTATATTGGATTCAACTTTGAATTTAGTTGTAGCATCTAATTTTTATACGAACAATATCGCATCATTTACAAAATGATTGGATTTTTTAAAACATTTCTACATTCTTTAATAATTTTAATAAGAGAAATAAAGGAGTCTATATTGTCATCCTAAGCTTAAAAGGCATATCTCAATTTTCAGATTTTTCCTACTTAGTAAGGTTTGTGCTCCCTCCCCCGAGGAATTCGGCGCATTCTTGTTGACCGCCTGCCACCCACCTTGCGAAAACCATTATCATATAATGACATGACCTGTTACGCTTGGCCCCACACCTGTTACATTCATTGAATCGGCATTCACAATGTTTCAGAGCGGAGGACGCGTCCATTCTGACTGCCCCTTGTCATTTGTTAATTATGGGGGTGTTCCTTGCAAGGTATCGCACGCCAAGCAAACAGTAGGGGTCCATTCCTGTTTGAAAAGGTGTGCAATACCTTGATACCTCTGCTTGGGAGATCAAAGCCGATTATCAATAGGAGAATCCTGGTTTGGAGGGACCTCTTTTTCAGGATGTCAATGCTTCGATCCATATTGCTAAATGCGTTCAAGGATGGATTAGAGGGGCATTGCGAAGACCTTTCCTTTCCTTTTTCTTCTTTTCTTTTCAAGGGCGTTCTAGACCTTTATTAAAAATATCTTTACTTTCATTGTGTTTAAGTTAGAAATGCTAAGAGAGAATACGATAGGGAGAATAGAAGATATCCTCCTGGACTCCATTTACTCACAACACTATACTGACAATAGGAACCCTTTGTTTATAAAGCCCTGGTTAGTGAGTGAAAATAAAATAAAAACAGCTGCATCACAAGTCAAGATGGGCATAATGGTTATATAACATCTCTGCACTATCATAATGGCATACGAATAAACTGTTTTTATAAAAAATAATAATTTAAGAAATATATAAAGAGCATTGTACATGTTTTAACTTCATAGCCACTCTATAAAAACTGATGTTTTATACTAACACATCGGCGTTTGTAACTTGATTTCTTGAATTAGTAAAATTCTCCAAAAAGCAAATTAGGCATAATTTTTTTTTTATGGGGAAGGGAAATCTCCGACTGCCATTCCTGATTAAGTCAAATTTGAAAATTCTGTTTACTCAACATCCCTTCACCATATATTTGATTAATTATTTTTAATACGAATTTTTTATCAATTTCTTATGAAATTCATAATGATTATAAAACCTATTTTGAACATTTATAATTAAATAAAATCAAACAAGTTTCTTTACGTTCAGATTTCAAAGATGGATAAAGAGCGACGTTGTTTCCAAGGAAATAATTACTACTAGTTGAATAATAAATTCAAAATTTAAACCAAAGTATTTAAAGATTTATTTTCTGGATATCTCTTAAGTGCATGATTTTTTAAATTTGTTTCAAATGTAATGTTCTGATTTTCTATGTTATTTCCCGCCAAATGAAGTAAAAACTAGCACTAATACAATCTATTGGAGGGAAAAGTGCAATGATCCTTCTGAAAACATAACGTAGCAGAAAAGAAGCATAGATTAGTTAATGAAAATTCCACAAGATGCCACCCAAACTCAATTTTTTTTACATGTTGCAGACAATGCATTTCAGGGATATTTATAGAATGTTTTCATTTAAAAAAATGTTTTGTAACAACTTAGCATGTCTACTTCCTACAGTTGACTTTGACGTATGTTTCACACTCATATTTACCATATTTAGAATAATTATACCTTCAGATACGGATAGGGGATGAATTAAAATCAAATATCAGTGTTTGTGTGGTATAGTACAATAAAATGAAAAGCCAAATACAGTTTTCAGTAAAAAAGGTTTCTCAGTTTTTGTCTGTTTCTAAGCCCGGCAGTATTGAGAAAGCTGTCGAGTGCTCAAGATTTAACGGCCTAGAGTTTGAGTCAAGACAGGATGGCAGCATTCAGTTATCCTGGTCTTGATCGAATCGAGAGGTGAATAATAAAGGTAAATATTTATTTCAAATTACATGTCACTTTAAACAAGAATTTGAAC
The DNA here is from genome assembly GCA_013235015.1 of Araneus ventricosus. Classification (NCBI taxonomy): domain Eukaryota; kingdom Metazoa; phylum Arthropoda; class Arachnida; order Araneae; family Araneidae; genus Araneus; species Araneus ventricosus. Next base: position 245,174 of record BGPR01001513.1, read on the forward strand.
TTTGATATTTATCATAATCTTCTGTTTTCTTCATAAGATTGTCATTTCTACTTTCATGCAATTTACTACTTTTACGTGGAAATTAATATTTACGGCGAAACTGGGGGTGGGGGGATCAGGAAGGTGTAGCCCTGATGACAATATTTCAGGATTGAACCGGGCCTCAATTATCGTCCAATTATACGAACAGTACGTCTACTTTATTATAAGTGGGGAATTTAAAGTCAATTTTAATTCTTATCTTCGAAGTGTTTTGAGAAATTAATGATGAATAACGAAAATTTTTATCTAGTCATGCATCTGCAATGTCACACCATTACTTAATTATTTTTATGGATCTCAAATACTACATTCATTTTCACTTATAAAAGTGTCAAAGTATTGTTACAATTGAAAAGATTAAACATGGATTTCTTTTAAAGATCTGTTCATTTTAAACTGAGAGTAAACTATGGTTGAATGAATGGTACAGATGTGAAATTGTAATAATATTTTGTTTGCTTGTTTGTTTGAGAGTTGTGGTTTATAATAGTACCAAAAAAAGTAGTCTAGTTTTGAAGTAGAAAGGAGAACCTTCATTTTTCAGCTTAGAAGATAAATTTTCTTACAAATAAAGGTAATTTTATTGACAATTATGCAAACTGAGTGTCTTCTCTTTCTGAAGAAAACTAATAAAGAAAACATTTAAAATCTCATTGTACTACAAATGATAGCTTAATAACGAAAGAGTTATTTTCTAATTATGTTAGTTAGATCATTTCATCTGAAATTAGAGTTTGGATTTTTCAAACTTATGAAATTTGTCGAAAAGTAAGTTTTGTCATAGATTTAAAACTAAAGGAGATTTTTCATTGCTTGTGACAAAATTGCTTTTCAGTTTTTGAATCACATTTTTATGATTTAATGAGGCTAATGGCTTCATATAAATATCTCTGAATGTTAAGAACATAAATACATATCTTCTCCAAAGACAGATCTGAAAGATTTTAACTAGTCTATCCGAAACAGGAAAAAGAATATGCGAACACCAATTATATCTACATTTTCTCTTTTTCTACACAAATAGATCTACCTTATCTTCATATCTTACAAAGCTTCTTCTCTGTGCCACATATTCCAAAGACTTTAAGCTTAAGAAAATATGAAGGGATAAATTTACAGAATTCTACAATACTGCTTCTTTATTTATTTTAAAAATTAATCTATTTGAAAAAGAAAAAATATGAGTTTTTAAACACCAATAATAGCTGCGTTATCTCTTTTCCTAAAGAAATATTTCCATCTTATCTTCATATCTTATCTAAGGTCTTTTTGTACCACACATTCCAATGATTTTAAAAGCATGAGAAAATAGAAAGGCATAAGTTTTAAAAAATTCTTAATTCTACAGTAGTATTTAATTTAAGAAAAATTATTAATCAGAACCTGTTTTAAAACGAGCTCTCCGATTAAAATATAACCATCAAACTGTCTAAACTGCTTATTTTACTGAAGATCGCAAACGGGAATCAAACTGTTAATATAAACTTATAGCAACTGGGTATTTTGAAAACTTATTAGTAAAAAAAATCTTTTAGAGACATACACGTTATTATATACTAATTATGGCATTTAAACATTAAGTTTTCAGTTTAATTTAATTATGCTTAAGGTCCCGTTTGAGTGAACAACTAGGGATATTTTTGGGTCAGATGCATTTGAACCGTGGTCAGATAGCAGGGACGATGTGCGTATTGAACAGCAGTAACCATATTAGTATTTTTTCCCTGCTTAATCACGCTTTGAACTAAACCTTCTGATCTCGAGTCAGCATCACCCTCAAGGTAAAGCATCTGGGCTGATGGGGCGTAGCCTATTAGCTAAGAGTGATTAAGAAGATTCAAAAGAAACAGATACATACTAAAACACAAACTATTTATTTAACCCGGAATCAAAACTCACATCACTGCGGCGAAATAAAATGCCAGTGCTATAACGTCGACAGTTCAATATATATCAATGAATCTGCGCGGTTGATTACAAAGAGGTTCACTTGGGGTGACTACGTAGAAGTGATACAAAGGGTCCGTGAACACAAGGGTTCAAGTTGGCTCTAGTTGCCACAACGTATTGTAGTGAAAATCTTCTGCCAGGCGTTTCAAAATTTCCTATATAAGCCAATAAGAAGAAAAATCCACAACTTCGTGTACATAAAACACTGTTTTACCGCTCTTTGGCAAGTTAAAGGAATTAAAATAATCTGTTTTGAACTGAATCGAACGGATTTCACTTTTGTATTACTAAATCTAGGCACGTGATATTGTAGAGAAAGGAAAGAGAGATACAAAATGGTACATGTTAA
>BGPR01001514.1:0-17569 GCA_013235015.1 Araneus ventricosus
CGATGCACAATGCAAGTATCTCTTGCATACGCGCACTCGCTGGAAAGTTAATTGTCATTTCTCAATCATCATTCTCAATGAAATCTTTGACTTCTTTTTCCGTATCTGAAAATCCTTCACCCCCCCCCGCCCCCCAATTGCTTTCGCAATTTTCATAAATTCTTTGGCTTCATGTCCAGTATGGCAATGCAACCATACTACCTCGTATGAATGAACTTCTGGCATAAGACAAATTAAGTTTAAACAATGGAGATAATGCATATGTGCAAAATCGTTTTCTGTAAAGTTTTGATTGGCAAGGGTTTACTGTAAATATTTTAATTTAACCCTTTGAGGACGATTATCACATGGGTATGCCAGCTACTTCTAGTGTTACTTGTGCACCGATTCTCAAAGGGTTAAATATTCTAGGAGGAGAGCCATCATTTGATGAACATATGTTGTGTCATCCTATTGACTGAGAGATGATTATTGGTTTTGATTTTCAGTTATTATATGGAAATGGTGTTTTTTGGTAAAAGTTCACATAAAAGTCAAATACAAATTTCAGTGAGGGATAGACACACCTATTTTACTCGCAGACATTTGCTGTACTCAGAACCAGTCTCTGTTTGCTTGACATGCATTGTAGATATTTCTGTTAAACAGATTTTAACAGAATGTGCCAAATATATCTATCTCGGGTTGAGATGGTTCTGCAAAGCTGATCCAAATTTGAGTGACTTGCTGGGAGATCCTCCTCATCCTAATTTGTTTGCATTCTTTGTGGGTGTTGTTAATGTAATTTAAATACTTCAGAAATTTGTATTTTCACTTTTTAAATTCTTTTGAAACTTATTTTATAGAAGCATAGATTTTATTTCATTGTTTGGCCCAGCTTGGCCAATCCTGGCCCTTGTGCCATAAAAAAGGACTCACTCAGTGAGAGAATTAAAAATATATGGAGGAAATAAGCCAGGATTTTATTTGTGCTTTTTATTTTTAGAAATCTTTATACTGCATAATTAGTTATAATTTTTAAACCATTCTCCAATTTTAAAAAAAAAAACCTCTTATATTTTTATTTTGATTCAGATATTTTAGACAATCCAGAAAGTTACGTTTTTAATTACATATTGAATAAATTCTCAAAAATATTTAAGTGCTTTTCAGCAAGTTTGTTGATTTACGAAACTGTGACTTTTAGAGAATGTGACTATACTAAAATGAGGATGCTGGGTATTAATGGGCTAAGAACCACTGATTCCTTTTCTTTTTTTCAGTTGGAATCTAAATTTGTTGTTATTGTTTCTTTTATTTATTTTCTGTAAGAAATTTATAGATTAAAACAATTGATGATAAAAGGCATTCAGAATTGAATGCATAAAAAACTGGGCATATTTTTAGCATGTTGTTGAAAAACATTAACATAATACATTTGGATGCAGTAGTCAGTTCTTGTCGAATTTATAAAACAATTTCAAAAGCATGTATGCATTCATTCATCCACACTAAACTGACGACAAATAAAGATCAGTCATTGTTCACCTAACTGGGTAGTGCCTGATAATGCACATCCTCTTGTTTCTACCCTAATTGTACATTATTTTAGCGTCTCTCCAACAAAATTCAGCAAGTCCAAAACTATATTTTTGAGATGTAGTTCAATTTAAGTATAATCGATATGGAGTCGTTATGAAAAATAATTAAAATTATTTTTACAGCTTTCTAGCTTTTATATTTGGTTTACTGATGTGTTGAAACTGGTTTATTACATGAAGTAATTAATTGGAAATTCTAATCTAATCAAGTAACCTATCAAAAAGTTTTTTTGTGGAGTTGGTGATTTTTGCTCCCACTATTATTATTGCAATTCTGACATTTTTCTTTTTTCTCCCATAAAGGGCTCCGATAATTGTAAATTTATATAATTGGGGCTTCAGATAATTGGAATTCTACTTTGAAAAAAGACTGTATTGAGTTGAACTCTATCCAGTATATTTTATGAGTAATAAGTGTGTTCTTATTCTTTTTTAAAAAATTTGCCCTTGTACAAGAGATAGAAATGGTTTAAATTCGACTATCAAAATAGTAGTGTAATGGCTATGACATATCCTGAAGTTGAAAGGTAACTGTGCTACAAGTTTGTTTGACTTTTTATAAACAATCCAGTAAACTTAATTGTAACATTTTCTTAAGGATGTTTCTGGACTATTTGTTAGATACCAAGGAAAAGTCCAGTCGGCCACAAGATCAGAAACCTGTGAAAGTGAATCAGTACTGGACTGCCGAAGAGCAGAAGCACTTGGAGGAGCTGTTAGTGAAATTCCCACCTGAGGAAATCGAAAGCCGAAGATGGGAGAAAATTGCTAACTGTCTCGAAAACCGTACTCCAATACAGGTACTAAAAATTATATTGATCATAACTGAAAACAAAAAAGAAACCACAAATTAAATTATATATATAGAAAGAGTATGAATCGTTAAATGATAGAGTATAAATTGTAAAATGAAAAATGCAATTACAGCACAATAACGTTTCTTCAGGGGACAATCTAATAATTTTTTATTTTCGAGACTTCAGCTCTATTAGCAATACCATCTACCCAGAAGAACACAAATTAATTAAAACCAGCAACAATCAATCTCCAGTAATTTTTCTTGATTTATGACTAGACTACCAAATTGACTTAAAAGTTGACATTTACGACAAGGGAAACAAGTTCAAATTTAACGTTAATAAATTAATTTTTTGGAACTTTAATATCTCATATAAAATCTACAAAAACACAATTATCAATCAACTTATGAGAATCAACAAAATATGCAATAACACTAATTCTGCCAAAAAGCAAATCATGCACTTAAGAAATAGCCTCACCATTAATAAAATTCCCTCCTCACTTTGTGAACCTCTGATTTATGGATGTAAGTAAAGGATTGCTTATCAGAGCAATGTCGACACGAAGTATAAGGTAGGGTCACTCAAGTCGATAAGGTCTGACATTACCTCGAAAATGAATCTTTTAGACATTCCTGGCAACAGCCAAAGTTAAGTTCAAAACTTGTAACTCAATACCCTGTTTACACCCCTTAAATGCTCGATCTGCAACTTGGCCCTCCACAAACACTGCCATATCAACATCCATGCTTCTGGTACATAAAATTTATTCTTACTTTGCTCTAATGTTATATTACATCGTACTTTTGGTTTTAATTATTCAAAATTCCTCTCTCTGTTTTTGGTTTGACATTAGGGATGAAAATCAGTGTTTTAGGCCTTATGGCATAACTGATTGCAAGAAAATGTCAAACTTTTTATATTTTAGCAATTCACAATAACTTTATCCCCTGAAGAAACATTATTGAGCTCTAATTGCATTTTCGTTTCTGTTAATATTCTGGGGAATAGAAAGTTGAAGATGGAAGAAAATTTCGAACTGTCTTGAATACCACACCCCAATACAGGTACTAAAAACGATATTGATCATATCTGAAAATAACGAAGGAACCATCTATTAAATTATGTATGAACATATACATATATGAAGAATGCAATTTATTTGTATCTTTTTTTTAGTTGCTAAAAATAACATTTCTTTTTAGAAAATGAGCTGATATTCACTATGCCACGGAAGGGAAATACGGTACAATTAAAATTTAAATCAAAGATAATGCACTAAATTTCAGTTAAAAATTTTAAAAACTAATTAAACCAACTCAAAATTAAAAATTAGGGACAACTCAAGTAGACTGTATGGGGAAAGATAATTATCATTATGCCTAGTTAAGTAGTCCTGAATATGAAAGTAACTGATATATTTGTGCAGAATTTAGTTTTAAACAGTAGTAATTATATTCTGGGTAATGAAACCTTGCATTGTTACGAATCTTGTAAATAATTAGTTTAAATTTGCCGCCATTGGTGCGATATTGCCAAGATGGTAGTATTTTTGGCGTTATTTCTTTATTACTTTCTTGTTTATAAAGATAAAACAGCGTAATCAGAAAAGAATTGGACCTCAAGATTTGCATGAATCTTCAAATTTCAGACTTCCCCAAATTTGAAAAATCCATTTTTGCAATTACATTATTACAACTCGGAAACACAACAAGCTAGATGATTGAAATTTGGCATATGGTTTAAGCACTAGAAATTGGACTAAATTTGTCAAAAGATTGATTGTCTGTCAGTCTACGTATTTGAGACTATAAGAACATGAGAAATCAGAAACACTACAAGCTATATGTATGAAATTTGGTTTGTTGTCTTGACACGAAAATTGTAGCTCTGTATCAAAATTCTGACTCATTTGGTCAGCATGAAGAAATCTGAAAGGCGTAATTGATTTTCTTCACTAAATGACAAGGTTAAATGTAAGGCATGCAATATTATGCAAGTGCACAAGAAACTCTTACTGTTTGATATGATGATGGGAAATTTTACAACTTCTAAAGCATGCTGACAAATAGTAATGCTATAGTCATGGCTTTAGTGGCGAATCCAGGGGGCTATCAGGCTGTAGCCCCCCCGCAGAGCAGGCAGAATTCTTGATTTTATTTAAAATCACTGCAACTGTTTGTTTTTAATTTCCCTTTTTAAAATAATAATAAAACTGTGACAATATTGCTTTCTGGCTTGACAGGCTAGAAAATTTTCCTACTTTTCTAGTCATTGCACTTGTAGCGTTGCGTGGTTGAAAACATTTTTTGGCTAGTTACTTCATTGTATTTTTTATTAGCGAAAGTATTGTATCATAAAGAACACTACAAGAATCATATTCTTATTGTCAGGTGAGGAAAGTCTGTAAAATTAAAGTGTTTTGGTTTACATAAGCCATGAGGTTTGACATTCATCGCTACAATACAAAATTTTTATGACCTCCCCCCCCCCCCCCCTCCCGGATTCGCCACTGGATGATTTCTTTAAAGCTTGTAAACATAACTAGAAAAGCATTTATTTACTAATCAAAATAATTTTTCCTTTAGTGCCATCTTATTTTTAAGAGATAGTGAGATATGTTAGTTACAGTAATAATAGTAAAGCTCAGTTGTATCAGTACATATTCAGAAAACATTCAAGGTGAAGATTTTGCCTGTAGCAAAGTACATTTATCTTAGCTAATGTCACCCAAAAATTTAAATGTTTTTCTAAAGCTCTGATTATAATTGTGATTTTAATTTTTGTAGCTAAGTTTTTGTTTTTAAAAAATCTGAAGATAATAATAATAAAAAAAAAATGAAACTATATTCACTGTGAAAGACCCACAAACAAAATTTTCTTAGCTTATATTTAGTATCATTTATTAATCTATTGCTATGTACTGTGTTTATTGAATTAAATTAATTCTTGCTAAATATTTAGTTGTTATAAGATGGAGCTAAATGAAGCATGTTTCTATATTAAGGCTTTATCATTATAAATTATTTATATTGTTATTTTCTATGAAATGGTATGCTATTCAATTCATTTTTTTATGTACTTAAAACTTTTATATAAAAAATATCTTTGTGTTGTATTGAATACCAGTTATTAGTTAAATAATTTCCTTATCTTTTAAATAAATTGGCATGCATGCGAATTGTAATACTTAAGAGAAAGTAAGAAAAACAAGTAATGAATGTCATTCATTTTTACTGTTGTTACTTGTATTAGGTGGCGAGTAGGGTTCAGAAATACTTCATTAAACTCTTGAAAGCTGGCATGCCTATTCCAGGAAGAATGCCAAACATGACATACCTGAAGAAAGTAAGTCGAATGTATGTAGTCTCGTATTCATATGTTATGATGTGCTATGGGTATTTGTAAATAAAATAAGAAAATAAAGATTCATTATGGCATTGCCAAAGAATATGAAATAAAAAGAAAAAAATCTTTATTCCTTGGCATTCAACAGTGGAAGAGGAACATGGAATTAAATATTAGATTTCAAAACAATTCACCTTGAGGTGCTCATTTCCACTCTTCAAAGTATATCTATATCAAATTTGGTCCGATGATCTGCTCTGTAAAGTGACAACAGATACGTACACACATTTGCTTATATTATTAGTAGAGATACGATATCATTTATGAAAGAGAGGATCTTTTTTAGAGCAAATCTTCTTAAACTGTGGGGTTAATATTGAATCTATATATCATATTTACATACATGCCAACTGCTACGATTCTCTGTAGTTACTATGGATTTTATTGAAAATTTCCGCAAACTACCGATAAGATCCAAATTTCTATGGAAACAAGTTTTTTTCACCCTTGCACTCATTCATTTGGTTATATTCCTTGATGACATGACGATGCATATTTTTTTTTTTCCTCCACATTTCATGGTTTTGAAAAAAGTCATAGAATTATCTCTAATCCTTCTAATGATAGTGATATATACATACATCTTGCATTATTTATCCAGATAAGCTATTTTTTTTAAATAGAAATATATGCTTACTTTAAATATGATGAAATAAATAAATGATCATAAATTCAAACTTTTGACACAAGTCTGTTTCTGTGCATGCCCATCTGCCACCCCCCATAGACCTTCTGCTACGGACAGCCATCTTTTCAATGTTGGCATGTATGTATTTATCCATTTTAATTAGAAAAATGTCTTTAAAATGCTTTTTAATTTGAAACATTTCATTGCTTTTCACTAGATTTGTTTTTATTATTCAATAATCGGTGCTTCAACTTCCTGTTTTATTATCTTATTTATATGAACTTTTGGGCTTGCGAAAAATTTTCATATTCATACAGGGGGTTTCATTATATTTCTGTACTCTAAATAGGGTTGTATTGTGAAAAAGCTCAAAAAGTCCTGATCTAGACCAATAAATAAAAAAAAATCAAAAGAATTTTTGAATGGCTGGTGAAGAATCTGTTAGTGTATCCATTTTGTGTGCTCCTTTCAAAGTATAATTACGATGATTTTTACTTTCTCAGCAGTGTTCCTGATGAGCTTTGCAACGCTCTTCAAAATGCTGAATCAGCAATTTCTTATCTGTTGCATTCTGAATTAGGGCATTCCCAATTTTGATGTTAAAAAAAGTCCAACTATTAATTCAGCATTCTTTTCCTGCAATTTGGTTTTCTCGTGTGATACACATGAATATGTTGTATACAACATTTGTAAAATGACCATGGACCATCTGTTAAACATCTAAATCTTTACTAAAAAAAATTGTATTTAACCTCTTCAGTGACATTTTTTGAATGTTAAGTGAATGAATTTTTTTGTTTTATTATATTATTTTGATTATATATTGGCGGCAATTCAGTAAGGCAAAAAAAATACTGAACGTAGTCTTCTGAATTTTTATCAACAGATTTTAATTTCTTTTTCATTTATAATTTTAACTAAATGTTCACATATGGGGTCAGTATCCTTGAAAAGATTGAATACCTTTTAATTCTAAACATTATTTGTAGACTACAGTAAAAGACTTTTAATGTTGTTTCGAATGACTGCAATTTTTTCTGTTCTTTCATCAGCAATAATTTTTCATATTCATAATCTGCATTATTGAAATTCCTTCTTTCTGTTTTAGCCAAGACGTAATGTCATTAGGAACCAACCCAGCACATTTTTGGTTTCACACACTCTACCTGTGTACATGCCTGAAGCAGATGAAGAGTTGAATTATAGCTATCAGCAGCCTCAAACTTCAGAGGAAAATTCCATGGAGTCTAAAGTGGGGATGTCGGTAAGAAGTTCCTCCTCACATTGAATTCCTTATGTTTTTCTAGAATTTATTTATTATTCAAAGAATTTTTATCATGTTTTCATTCATTCAAATGTTATTTATTTGCAGCAGTTTATTTTTTAAAATTTACTAAATTTTGATTGTGTTATTTCATTTGGAACACAGGCTCCCATAGACATTTTCTATTTAAAAAACAAAGATTTTTTTAGAGAAAAGAAAGTGTTTCTTAGAAAGTTCTTTTTTAAGATCTACTGCTATTACATTAAATGATGTTAATGCTATTCTAGATGTTTTTACAGTTCATTGGCCTCCACTGCATTTCTTAACAAAGTTTGGCTCGTCAAAGTGAACATATGCAACTTTTTACTTTCTCGTATGCGAAGTATACAAAGAGAAAGTATTGTATTTGTCAGAAAATTCAAACTAGAGATTTTGACGAATCTTCACGTTTTACACCTCCCCGAGTCCGGGAGGGGGAAAAAGCCCAATTTTGGAATTATATCTATCTGTGAACACGATAACTCGAAAATTATTAGAGATAAAGGGATGAAATTTGGTATGTGATCTTTACACATAATTTGTAGGTTTCTATCAAATTTTGGACAAAGTCCATCTACGGGAAGTCTGTCTGTCCACGTTCATGTGAACACTATAATTCAAAAACTGGAATAGCTAGATGGATAAAATTTGGTACACAGTTTTATCATCATGAATGTAGGTCCGTATCAAAGTTTGGACCAAATCTGTTGAAGGGTTGAGGATCTGTCAGACTGTATAATCACATACTTGTAAAATTATATCTCCTAAACCCTTTGGCTTAAATAAAAATTGGTATGACGGTTGCTAACATTAATTATTGATCTGTGCCCAAATTTCGTTTCAATCAGTTAAAAAAAAGGCGTTCAAATTGCATATTCAATTTTTTGTACTTGCGTACTGGGAGCAAAATCTCTGTGCATGCGCAAGCTATTCAGCGATAGCGAACAAGGTCATTTTCTCCTGTTTTCTTTTCACTCATGCATGCCCTCGCATTAGCGGAGCTTGCTCGAGTGTGTTAGAAAATAAATATTGCTGAGTTTTAATATATGCGCATCTCTTTGAATTTGATTCTTCACCTAAATATTTTTCAATCACTATAATGTACAATGAAAAGCCTTCTGATAATCATTGAAGTTAGGTTTCAGTAGGTTCGAATTTTTTATCCACGCAAGAGGAGGGAAAATGACAAATTTTTGAGAAGTATACGAGAAAGTTTAAGGGAGGCCACTCCTGCTGGTTGAATTCATGAAAAGGGAGAATAGAGAGTGAGGTCTTTGAATAAAATTCCAAAGGTATGGGGGTATAGCATGCAAGTTAAAAAGAATATCACAGATTTTCATGACAAAAAATTGCACCCTTTAGGAACCGCTGCTCTTTTTCATCACATTTCTAATATATTTTAATTTTTAATGAATGTTTAGGAATATTCATCACATTTTAATTTCTTTATAATATTGTTTTAAGCACTTTATGCTGAATTTAATTTTTATCATTCCCTTGCGAATGATTTTTGTTACTTCTATAATTTTAGGGGCACAACCAATATGTTGAAAATCAATTATTGATTATAGTAATAAACAGAAGAAAGAAAAAATTATTTTTTCCTTCTTCATTTAAGTTCTGATTATATTTGCAGCTATCTGAAATACCCAGTGTTAGTTACTAAGGGTGAAAATATTTTGATATCTATTTTTTTAAAAATATGTATAATATTTTAAATCTAAAAATATCTTAGTACACAAAATTCTCTTATTGTCTACAACTTTATTTTTAATTAAAATGAGAATATCTGTTATACCAAACAATTTTTAAAAACTGCCAAAATTTAATCTGGGAATGTTATTAAAGCAATTTGCAACATATAGATGGCAGCCTGAGTGCTGGTGAAAAAAAAATTAAAAAAAATTGACGTTTCTCACTTGAGGCTGCATCTTTATTTGCTTTGTTTGCATGCTTTAGAATACCATATTTTATTCTACAAATGTTGAAGGAAATTCCTTATCCATATTATTAGATATTGAAATTCATTTGTGTTAAGTATTATAGAATTTTAGCGAGGAAATTTTTTTCTAAAGTAAGCCCATTATGGTCAATTAGTAACAAACTGTTTTTTAGCCATACACCATACCTGAAAATATTTTTATATAAGATATTATAATATTCAAAATTCTCATATTGCCTGCAGATTTATTTTTAATTAAAATGAGAATATCAGTTTTTTAAAAACTGCCCAAATTTAACCTTTTCCATTCATGGAATGAATATTTTTAAAGAATGATATGAAATGTGATTAATGCTTTGCCCTCGGAAAATTAATTAGATGCATAATTATTCACTGATACAAGGGCTCATTTTATTGCAACGAAATGTAAAAAATATATTTGTGCAAATATATTTTTCTTGAAAAATTTTACTTCTAACAACTGTAATAACTAACGACTGTTACTTTAACAACTCTGTAGGTAATTTTTTAACCATTGAATATAACCAACATAAAAAAGAAGCACCGTCTAGAATGCCATTCAAGTCCAAAGGGTTAAACATTGCAAGTGACCATTTGTGCAACAAGTGCAATGATTTAAAATATCTATAATATTTTCAATTCAATAGGAATGGCAACACTAAGGATAAAATAATTTTTTCTATACATTGAAATATATTTTATATTAATAAAAAAAAAAAATGCATTTTGCTTCACTGTGACTATCTTTGAACTTCATATTGTTTGTGAGCAAAATTTGAGGAAAATCTATTGAGTAGTTTGGATTTCTTTAGTGTGAAAACTATTTTTGAATTTCACTTTTATAAATTAACAGTGTCTTCATATAAAAGTAAAGAAAAATTCTGAGACAAGTAAATGTAACTATTCCTTGTTACCTTTAGCCCTTAACCCTTAAATGCCTGGTGTTGCCTTTAAGCAACATGCCCAATTTTGTCTTCTAAAATCTTGAGAATAAAACTGAACCTCTATTGCCTGTTGTTGCCAATAGGATACACATTGAAAATGCTATTAAATCAATTCACAACATATAGATGGCGGCCTGAGTGCTGATAAAAAATAAAAATAAATTGATATTTTTCTTGAGGCTGCATCTTTTTAGTTTTGTTTGTACGCATAGAGTATGCCATATTTTATTCTACAATGTTGAAGGAAATTCCTTATCCATATTATTATTTATTAAGATTCAGCTGTGTTTGACATTATAGAATTTTATCAAGGAATTTTCTTCTGAAATAAAGCCCAGTGTTTTCAGTAGGTAACAAACTGTTTTTTATCCATAAACCATACTTTAAAAAAAATAGGATTTTTTAAAGTATTTTTCCCATGGAGGAATTGAATGTCAAAAAACATTTTAAATCAATTTTTAAAAAATCGAGCTTTTAAGGGTTAACATTTTGTAATGTCCATGAATTTTTATGAAGGGCTCACACATGTTGAACCGTTAACATTCGAGTGTCTCAAATCATGTGTAACTTTTCTGTATGCTTTTTGAATCTGTTACTAAAACATCTTGTTTTTTTATATTCTCAAACAAGGTTTGTTTTTCTGTTTATGTGGACAGTGAAACTTTGTAAAAGGAGTGCGATGAAAAGAATCCTACGTGTGTCTTTTGAAAATTGTTGTTATGAAAATTACTTTAAGAAGAGGGTAACTTTAAATTTTCAGGAAGTGTATTCTGAAATAATTTTTAAAAAGTTAATTTCTTCTAGTCAAAATTGAACGGCCTCGGCCCCCCCCCCCCCTTCTTTTTAAGAATGCATGATTTTTTACTTCCATTTTATTTTAAAAATTTCTTACCATACATTGCACGATGGTTATACTGGGTGGCAACAGAACCGGGATATCAGGGGAAAGTCGGGGAATTTTATCGATCCAGAAAAGTCAGGGAAATTCGTAAAAATATCTAAAAATCAGGGAAAATTAATAGTTATTTGTATGTTACTTGAGTTATTATCTATAAATTGATATCTAGGATGTCTAGCATTATTTGTAATAATAAATGGAATTTTTTTTAAAAAAAACTTTAATTCATTTAGAAAAGCATGTTTTTGATTAGAGCAAATAATTTCTTATGATTAGTTAAAGAATAAAGATTTGAAGTAATTTGTTGGCAGTTTGCCTTGTTTAAATCTTTACTAAAATATATATTATTATGGAACGTATAGTTATACTATTTTTATATTTATGCTGCAACATGTTATTCTGGTACCCATGCAAGCAGCACTAATTAATTATTGAACTGTTTTAAAGTTTTGAGCAAAGATCATAATAACCTTTACTATTCACATAATTTAACTTGTGTTGCAAAGAGTAGTTTTAATGTTTCTTAGAATTCTTATGCAGTTTTAGAAGCAAAGTATTTTGTTAAAATTTCCAGTATTTTTTACATATAAGAAATGTAATATACTGTTTTAATAGATTTTTTAGGATGTTCATTCCATATTTTTAAAAATTAAATAACTGGTAAAAGTGTTTTTAATAACATATATTGTGCACATACAGTGCTTCTGAGTAGGGAGAAAGCCAGGAAACTAATATAATTAGTAGCTGTAAATCAGAGAATTGTTGTAAGTTTAGTCAGGGAAATTTTTTTCACAGTTTCTGTAGCCACCCTGTTATATTAAACTCTCTTTAAATATTACTGTCTTAGTGATTTGTTTGGATAATTGTCTGTGAAATGAATTTTTAATAATTCAAGGTGGTCATAAATTATCGGACCCATTTCAAAAATTAATTTAAAAAACTAATAATGTTGCAAATATTGTTTTTTTTTAAAATTTGAGGGCATTTTAAAAAGTTTTTTTTTTTTTTTTTCAGACAGGTAAAGTACTATTATGGTGGTCTAGGTGGTTGTAAGTTATTGAACATCTCCCATTTTTGAGAGCCATTATATGTGAAACTATTAAAGTTAGAAGGAAAATAAAGGCACGTATTTGTAGGGAATTTTACGCTCTTTAATTTGTTAAATCAATTTTTAAAAAACTAAAAAGGGAAGCCAGAAAATCTGCATCGGCTTTTGCTGATCGGAAGCCATTGCATATGGAAATCTCTCGCTGTAGCAAATTTAGTATGTCGTAATGGTATGCCATCTATCTGAAGAAGAAAAAAAAAAAAAATTTTTTTTTTTGCTCTCTCATTTAAAAAAAAAAAAAAAAAAACTCAATTGTAACATTTTTTTTATTATTATTAAATTTTAAAATGGGTCCAATAATTCATGACCACCCTGTATTTGGTAGATGATATTACAAATTTCATCTCAACTAAACTTATACTTAACTAGAAATATTTTCTGGATCAGGATAAAGAAAATAAAATGACATATACATTTGCATCTGGTAGTTAATAGAACTTTGTTTGAGAATATCCAGGTCATAGCTATTTATTTCATTGTTAAAAAGCTGCAATTTATTAAATATTTATACTGCATTTTTACAGAAATATATACATGTCTTTATTGAATTATTAATGTTCATTTGTTTAAAAATGTAGTAGATATTATCAAATATGATCCAAATACACATATGACCCAACTATCTGTATTTAATAACTTTTCCATCTTGATCCATCATTTGTAAAAAGTTAAAAATAATATATGTATGTATATGCATTTATTTTGATTTGCTGAACTGTTTTTGAAAATACTATCTGGTAATATCTTATTGATAATCTTTAATTCAATATTAAATGTGGCTAATATACTATTTGTTACTGTTACAGAAAATGTTCTTTTGTACCTAAAACTAAATTGCGTAAAACTGCAATGTACTTATAGTCTCGTAACATCAATTTATTTTAAAATTTCATGTGCTTTTAGACTATCTTAAAAATTGTTCCTTATTTAAGATTTTGAATGTATTTGTAGCTGCTGTTAAATTGTGTAATAGTTTGCTTGCATCACCACCGACCCCTTGTTCTGTAATATTTATTTTGCACACGTCACCAAGTGCATTTTGGTTGAGGGTGGTTGTGCAGCTTCTTTTTAAGGAGCACCCAAAGGGTAGAAGTCTGACTTGGCTCCCATGCCTACTGACTTTAGCTGGGCAAATTGGTCTGGGCTTCACACCTAGGGTGGCCCTGCCAGGAGAAAATCTCCCGGAGTACTTCACCCAGACCACCCAGTGTCACCCCCCGCCACGTTGAGGCAGCCAGTAGGACCTGAGGAGGGTAGCACTCACTCAACACTTGAAGACTGGAACAACGTGGGTGATCGTACTGGCATCTCTATACTGAAATTACTAAGACATATAGGCAGTGACGAAACTAGCCATTTTTGCGCCCGGGGCAAAATCTGCGATTAGCGCCCCTTACACCTACCCCGAATACCAATAAATAACACATAGATTAGTTTGCGTAAAATCTTAATTAAAATCTACCGTTTTATACCGAAAAAGGACTGGCGCCGAAAAATAGGAAAAGGAAAACACGAATTAATATGTTTGCTAGTATTTAATAAAGAAAAAAAAACATGCGTAGAAAATAATTTTGTTTGACCTAGTACAAATACGCTGAGTTCAAGTTTTACATAGTTAACATTAGAAAAAACACATACAATAATATAACAATGATAGTATCCTAACTAAGTTTTTCACTTGGAAAAATTAATGTTTCAAACAATTTTTCATATGGATAGGCTAGTTTATTCTGTTAACCATTAAACACTGAAATTATTTTAGTTTAATTTTCCTCTTCTTTGCTGCAAAAGTTTTTATCACATCATCGTAAGAAATCTTTGATGCCTTCTCATGTTCAATATAAATCACTGCAAGATTAGAAAGGCGGTCTTGCTTGGTTAAGTTTCTTAAATAGTTTTTAATGATTTTAAGTTTACTAAAACTTCTCTCGTTCGATGCGACAGAAACTGGTAGAGTCAAGTAGATTCTTAGGGCCGTGGTCAAATTTGAATAGTTTTCATGAAGACCAGTTGTATATAAATAATTTAAAAAGTCAAGGGCAGTAGAATTTAGCTTACTCTTTTTTGATTCACTTCCAGCTAAATTGTCGCTACCTATCACAGAATACTTAAAACTCTCTATTTCAACAGATAGTTCATCCTTGTCCAGATCGTCTCGGTACAAATTTGCCAAAGTAGTAGCTTTCTCTTTTAAAGTTTTGTTATCAAGAGTGGTCAGTTGTTTGGGAGACAAGAATCCGAACATTTCGTTCACCTTTTGCATTGATTGGAATCGTCTCTCTAACTCAGCTTCTATTCTATCATTCACTTGCAGTAAGGCAAGTTTGAATTTTTTATGTTGAGAAATTTCAGTGCTTTCATCTTCACATTTTTCGTCAAAAAATCTTTTCTTCTTCCTATTCCTTACCTCCTTAAAAGACGGGTCTACATTAAGAGCAAGACAAGATTGTTTTGCTTCTTCAAGGACTTCATTCCCAATTGTATCTCTACAATCTTTTATTTGTGCAGTCAGTCCTTTTAAGAGGTTGCAGGCAACATCAATGGCTATGTCCTCTTTTTGAAGCATTTTACTGACGATGTCTATTTTTTTAAATGTTTTTTGCCAGAAGCAAGTAAAAGCTACAAATTCAAAGGTCTGAATACTTTTCAAAAGTGAAACAGCTCCAGACTTCGTTTCAGGGCTTGATACTGCATCTAATGCCAGGTGATTCAAAACCTCTACAATCTTATCCAAGTGTTTGTGGACAACAGTTACAGCTTCTCTACGAGATGACCATCGAGTGTCACTTTCTTTTCTTAGTGCCAGTGGTGAATACTTTAATAAAACCTCCCATCTGTTAGTAGAAGCGCTAAAATATGTGTAAAGGCAATTAACAGTTCCGAAGTAACCTGCCACTTCATGTACTGCTGTAGCAGCATTTACTCCCACCAAATTCAGTGTATGAGCAGCGCACGGTACAAATTTGGCCAAAGGGTTACTTTCTGAAATACGTGCCTGTACTCCCTGATATTTACCAGCCATATTTGCGCCGTTATCGTATGATTGCCCTCGGCAGTTCTTAATGTCTAATCCTTCTTGTTCAATTTTCTTCAGAATTTCCTCCGAGAGTGCGATGCCAGTTTTGTCACTCACGGTAAAAAAGTCTATGAACCTTTCAGTAATTTCAGGAAAATTTTCAACCACTCTCACGTACCTCAAAACCTGGGACATTTGTTCAAGGTGGCTGACGTCAGGTGTACAATCAAACATAACAGCATAGTACTTGGCTTCCTTTACCTCTTCCATGATTTGTTCTCTTATTTTGTTAGAAATTATCTCGAGAAATTCATTTTGAATTTTAGATGAAAAATATGTAACTTGACCCTTTCTATGGCGAAGGATATGTTCCCGAAGTGGAGGGTGATAATGAGGTACAAGTTCTATGGTATTCAAAAATTTACCACTTCTTGGATCTGAAAATTCCAGTGTTTCGTTTGAACCTCGAAGAGGACTTCCTTGCTTGGCCAAATGTAATATTACATCGACAACCGAATGTAGAACGGCCTTCCAGTGACTCTCCTCCTTTTCTATTTCATCCTGCAGATCTTTGTCGATTCCTCTTTTTCCCAAGGATGCTTCTAGATTTTTCCAAGAACAAAAACAGTTCTTGTGGTTTAACGAATTTTCATGTTCTGATAATCTTTCTCCAACTTTTTTCCAGTTAGTAAAACCTTCTCTTCGAACCAAGGATGATTTCGATTCCGACTGAGTATGAGCAAATAATTTGCATGGTAAACAATACAGTGAGTTCATAGCTTTTCCTAACATTAACCACAATCGATTAATTTTTTCACCGTTTGGTAAAACTTCGTGAAACCAGTCATTTGATAGTTTTCTACCATCTGTGTAAGTATTACTTAGGTCAGGCTCATTTACTAATTTATTCATCAATTTTGATACTATAAAACACCTTTGCGTATCAGTTAAGTTTTCTGGCCATGTCCCTGGATCATCAACGTTTAAATTTAAATCAAATAATACTGACTCACCCTCACTGCAGTTTACAGGGATTTCACAGCTCAAGAGTTCCTCTGTAGTCCCTGATACTGTAGGTTCTTCTGAAGCAGATAAACTTGCGGCGGATTCACCAGCAGGTTCATTGTTGCTCTCATCTGAAATAAAATGCAAACAAAATCAGCCCTAAAACATAATAAACCCTAATCTCGAAAAATTAAGGATATGCTCGTTTAATTCGATATAAAGGTCGTATTTACTTACAGCATTATTAAATTTAACGCTTATATATGTGGCATTACGATGGACACAAACACTACCAGGACAGGTAGAAGAAAAATTAAATAAGTCGATTAGTTAAACGTTTATATCAAAATTTTATTTGTCGCATGGAACATAAATTTCAATGTAATATTAGAATCAAATACATTGTAAAAACGATAACTGTATGAAATATTATCAATAGTAAATGTCTCTTTAATGCAGTGGTTGTCAAACTTTTTTTAAGTCGGGCGCATTTAAAATCCTACAAATAATTATAGGCGCGCTATATACAAATTTCGACGAAATATGTTATAATAATTAAGTCAAATATAACAAAAAATAAAGCGATTAAAAAAGATAAAATGAAACACGCCTTAAGTTTATTCATTCTTGTGTTTATGAGAAACACCAGCCTGATGTGTCCTAGCGATTTATTCGATGTTTGGACATATATTTGGAATGCACACTCATTTCCACATCAATGCATTGAAGATTTCCTCTCTTTTTACACATAATATTGGTGAGGGGAAAAATCCTAATTTACATAAATATGTTGTTGAAAATTGCAGTAAAAAGTTTAAAGCTTTTTTAGATATTGACACATATTCTTCTGTAATGGAAAACCAAAAAGATTTCAAGAGAAAATTCCTCGTGTTTAATCATAGGGGGGGGGGGGGGC
>BGPR01001514.1:28297-51842 GCA_013235015.1 Araneus ventricosus
CTGGTCTGTCCACGCTCAGTGTGAACATCTATAATTCAAAAAACTGAATATGTTAGATGAGGTATACACAGCCCTTACACATTTTATCATCATGAATGTAGTCATCCAGATCAAAGTTTGGACCAAATCTGTTGAAGGGTAGAGGCTTGTCAGACTAGTATAATCACATCTGTAAAATATTTCTCCTAAACCTGTATAAATAAAATTGGTATGACGTGGTTGCTAAAGACCTATTGATCTGTGCCCAAATTTTCAATCAGTTAAAAAAAAGCATGTCAAATTTGTATATACCAATTTTTTGTATCACTAGCTTGGGAGCAAAATCTCTTGTACAGTAATACGCTTTGCGCTGTAGCTAGCGAACAAGGCCATTTTCTTCCTGTTTTCTTTCACTGCGGGGCTATGCCCCTGCAAGATTAGCTTGATTTGCCTGAGTGTGTTTGAGGAAAATACATGTTGAGTTTTAATATATGAGATCTCTTGAATTTGATTCTTCACCAAATATTTTTTTTCAACTCTATAATGTACAAATGAAAAGCTCCTGATAATCATTGAAGTTAGGTTCAGTGGTTGCAATTTTCTTTTATTCTACAAGGGGAGGGAAAAACAAATTTTTTGAGTAATGAGTGATACAGGAGTTTAAGGAGGCTTCCCAGCATTGTTGAATTCCCTAAATGGGGAGAATAGAGGAGTGAGGTCTCTTTGAATTAAAATCCTGAGGTATAGTGAAGATAAGATGCTAGTAAAATTAAAGTTCAAAGATTAATTTTGAAGTCCACAGTAAGTTAAAAAAGAATATCCTCTAGGATTTTCAGAAAAAAATTGAACTTTTAGAACTCGCTGCTTTGTTTTTTATCATCGCCTAATATATTTTAATTTTAAGAATGTTTAGGAATAATTCATTTACTTTAATCCTTTATCATATTGTTTTAAAGATCTATAGCCTAATTCTAATTCTTATCACTTCCTGCAAATGATTTGTTACTTATAATTTAGCCAACCAATATACAGATGAAACATCTATTAGATTAGTAGTTAGTAAACAGAAGACAAAAATGTATTTTGCCTCTTCATTAAGCAGACATCTTTTCGCTGGAAAGCTGGATTTCCGCTTTGGCATCCATAATTTAATACTTTCAGATCGATGCAATTTTAGCAATTTTTGTTAATGTATACATTGCTCACGCAAACAAAAACTGTGCGCCATGTGCACATTCAAAATAATGTCAGATTTGATAGATAAAATATCAGTAAGAATCTATATTAAAAAATATTCTTCAATTTAGAGTGTTAAATACAAAATGATGAGCAAAAAGTAGTGCGATTTTGAATATTTTAGAAAAAAATTTTTTTGCGTGATGCCATTGATAGTAACTAGGAGGAACTTAACTGATAGTATGAAAATAGCTATGATTAAAAAATGAAAAAAAAAAAAATTCAAAGAAAGAGAGCAAAATTTAGAAAACGGAGGAAAATAGCAGACTGGAGCATAAAAGAATACTTGAACTGTTAGTTCAAAAATGAGAAACAGAAGTCTGAATAATTATGTATAATCAAAAAGAGTTTTTACATGGCCATATTTTTAGTGAGATAATTTTTACCATAGTTTTTATTTTAACAAGACTTTTATGCGTAACTCATTTTTCACCCGTTAATTTTCTTTTAAATAATAATTCTACAATATTTTTAATATCTCAAGCACTTTTTGTATAAATTTATACATTTATTGTCCAATTAATCATACTTACTTTACCTCTTCGTGTTTACGTTTCATACGATTCCGTATTTATGAAGTTCAGCTTTTTTTGTTCCAAGCCTGTGTCATGTCTGTTTAAGTTCTAATTATATTTGCAGCTATCTGAAATACCCAGTGTTATTAAGGGTGAAAATATTTTGATATCTATTTTTTAAAAATATGCATAATATTTTAGTATACAAAATTCTCTTATTGTCTACAACTTTATTTTTAATTAAAATGAGAACATCGGTTATACCAAACAATTTTTAAAAACTGCCAAAATTTAACCTGGGAATGTTATTAAAGCAATTTGCAACATATAGATGTCAGCCTGAGTATTGGTGAAAAAAAAGAAGGGGAAAAAATTGATGTTTTTCATTTGAGGCTGCATCTTTTTTTGCTGTATTTGCATGCTTTAGAATACCATATTTTATTCTACAAATGTTGAAGGAAATTCCTTATCTATATTATTAGATATTAAAATTTTTTTGTGTTTACTATTATAGAATTTTATTGAGGATTTTTTTTTTTTTTTTCTAAAATAAAGCCCATTGTAGTCAGTCGGTAACAAACTGTTTTTTAGCCATACACCATACTTGAAAATATTTTTATATAAGGTATTATAATTGTAATAACTGTGTACTTCAGCCTTCAATAAATTCACTTTTTTTCCACACTAGTTTATTAATTCTACTATATACAATTAAATAGGAGATATTTACATATGTGCAATTAAGCTTGACTTTCAAGATTACTCATAATTACTAACTTGGAGTTCACCTCGAGGACTCCTACAAAAATGTGCACACTCTGTGCAGAGACCCAATACCATTAATGGCGTCTACCACTCGTTCCTGCACAACTGTTCCTCCCACTCTTCACTTCACATCCTTTTGGCTGAGGGCCGGAACAGCTACGTAGAGGTTAGTGGCATAACAATAATACACAAAATTTTCATATTGCCTACAACTTCATTTTTGGTTTAAATGGTTTTTAAAAACTGCCAAAATTTAATCTTTTCCATTCATGGAATTAATATTTTTAAAGAAAGATACAAAATGCGATTAATGCTTTTCACTCGGAAAATTAATTAGATGTATAATTATTCACTGATACAAGGGCTCATTTTATTACTTCAAAATGTAAAAAATATATTTGTGTAAGTTCAGTTTTCCTGAAAAATTATTCTGCGACTCCTAATAACTCTGTAGGTAATTTTTTAACCATCGAATTTAATAAACGTAAAAAAGAAGCACCATCTAGAATGTCGACTGAGAGTAACCTTTCAAGACCAAAGGGACCAACATTGCAAGTGACCGTTTGTGCGACAAGTGCAATGATTTAAAATATCTATAATATTTTCAATTCAATAGGAATGGCAGTACTAAGGATAAAATAATTTTTTCTATACATTGAAATATATTTTATATTAATAAAAAAATGCATTTTGCTTCACTGTCACTATCTTTGAACTTCATATTGTTTATGAGCAAAATTTCAGGAAAATCTATTGAGTAGTTTGGATTTCTTTAGTGTGAAAACTATTTTTTAATTTCACTTTTATAAATTAACAGTATCTTCATATAAAAGTAAAGAAAAATTTTGAGATGAGTAAATGTAACTATTCCTTGTTACCTTTAACTTTTAACCCTTAAATGCTTGGTGTTGCCTTTAAGCAACATGCCCAATTTTGTCTTTTAAAATCTTGAGAATAAGACTGAAGCTCTATTGCCTGTTGTTGCCAATAGGATACACATTGAAAATGCTATTAAATCATTTTACAACATATAGATGGCAGCCTGAGTGCTGATAAAAAATAAAAATAAATTGATATTTTTCGCTTGAGGTTGCATCTTTTTAGTTTTGTTTGTACGCTTGGAGAATGCCATATTTTATTGTACAATGTTGAAGGAAATTCCTTATCCGTATTATTAGTTATTAAAATTCATCTGTGTTTGACATTATAGAATTTTATTGAGGAATTTTCTTCTGAAATCAAGTCCAGTGTTTTTAGTAGGTAACAAACTGTTTTTTAGCCATAAACCATGCTTAAAACAAAATAGGATTTTTAAAGTATTTTTCCCATGTTTTATTCAGGAATTGAATGTCAAAAAACATTTTAAAATCAATTTTTAAAGAATCTAGCTTTTAAGGGTCAACATTTTGTAATGTCCATGAATTTTTATGAAGGGCTGACACATGTTGAACCATTAACATTGGAATGTCTCAAATCACATGTGGATAGTGAAACTATTTAAAAGGTTATAATAAAAGAATCGTATGTGTGTCTTTTGAAAATTCTTGTTATGAAAATTACTTTAAGAACAGGGTAACTTTAAATTTTCAGGAAGTGTATTCTGAAATAATTTTTAAAAAGTTAATTTCTTGTAGTCAAAATTAAACAGCTTCATTCCCCCCTCCCCCTTCTTCTTAAGAATGTATGATTTTTTACTTTCATTTTATTTTAAAGAATTTCTTACCATACATTGCACAATGGTTATAATCAACTCTCTTTAAATTTTACTCTCGTACTGATTTGTTTGAAAAATTGTCTGTAAAATGAATTTTTGATAATTCAAGATGGTCATAAATTATTGGACCCATTTCAAAAATTAATTAAAAAAAACTAATAATGTTACAAATGTTTTTTTTTTAATGAGAGGGCATTTTAAAAAGTTTTTTTTTAAGACAGGTAAAGTACCGTTACAGTGGTCTAGGTCAGTGGTGCGCAAACTATTTTAATTTCCGACCCCCCTCACTTTGCATTAAATTTTTTCGTGACCCCCACAAGGGTCGCAAGCATGTTTCTTGAAGAAACACATTATTTTTTTTATTGTTAAATAAATTTCTTTGGATTTAGCGACCCACAAAAATTTTCTCGCAACCCACAGTTTGCGTACCACTGGTCTAGGTGGTTGTATGTTATTGAACATCTCCCATTTTTGATAACCATTATCTCCAATACTATTAAAGCTAGAAGAAAAAAGCGTGTATTTGTAGGAAATTTTACACTCTTTAATTTCTTAAATCAATTGTAATTCAAAAACTGAATAGTTTTCAAGATATTCAAAAAAACTAAAAAGGGAAACCAGAAAATGTGCATCGGCTTTTGCTGATTGGTAGCCATTGCGTATGGAAATCTCTCGTTGTACCAAATTTAGTATGTCGTAATGGTATGCCATCTATCTGGAAAAAAAGAAAAAACTTTTTTTATTTGCTCTCCCATTTTTTTTAAATGCCGTTGTAACATTATTAGTTTTTTTACTATTTATAATTTTTTAAATGGATCCAATAATTCATGACCACCCTGTATTTGGTAGATGATATTACAAATTTCGTCTTAACTAAACTTATGCTCAACTAGAAACATTTTCTGAACCAGGATAAAGAAAATAAAGTGACATATACATTTGCATCTGGTAGTTATTAGAACTTTGTTTGAGAATATCCAGGTCATAGCTATTTATTTCATTGTTAAAAAGCTCCAATTTATTAAATATTTATACTGCATTTTTACAGAAATATATACATGTCTTTATTGAATTACTAATGTTCATTTGTTTAAAAATGTAGTAGATATTATCAAATATGATCCAAATACACATTTGACCAACTATCTGTATTTAATAACTTTTCCATCTTGATCCATCATTTGTAAAAAGTTAATAATATATGTATGTATATGCATTTATTTTGATTTGCTGATCTGTTTTTGAAAATAAATCTGGTAATATCTTATTGATAATCTTTAATTCAATATTAAATGTGACTAATATACTATTTGTTACTGTTACAGAAAACATACTTTTGTACCTAAAACTAAGTTGCCTAAAACTGCAATGTACTTATAGTCTCGTAACATTAATTTATTTTAAAATTTAAGGTGCTTTTAGGCTGTCTTAAAAATTGTTCCTTACTTAAGATTTTGAATGTATTTGTAGCTGCTGTTAAATTGTATAAAAGTTTGCTTGCATCACCACCGACCCCTTGTTCTGTAATATTTATTTTGCACACGTCACCAAGTGCATTTTTAAAATCAAAATTAACTTAAAACACAGAACAATAATTTTCTATTAAATTATGTTTAAAACGTCAAGATTAAGATAACTGTGAAGTAATATTAAATTCCGAATTTTTATACACATATATTTTAGGAAAAGTGTAAAAAAAATGATCAAAATTCGTTTTTAAAAACTTCTTTCTGCATAAATATTAAATAGCACTTTGTAATTCCTTGCATTACCTCAAGAATAAATCCAAGGAAAAATTAAAAATATTTCAAAATGATGACACTTTGATTTCAAAATCTGGCTAACTGGTGGTATACAGTTTAGCCATGGAAGTGAAAATCTAACTTGTCTTCAAATGAGGACTATGGGTGTTAATGTGTTAGGAGTCCTAACAATATTGTTGTAATTTTGATATTTTGCATTTCACAGACATGACACATTTCCGCGGAAACGCGGATTTCCGCTTTTTCGGCATCAAATTTTATCATTCTTGGGATCGATGCAAATCTGCATTAAAATTTTTTTTAATTTTGGGGGGGGGGGCTTGCTCACGCAAACAAAAACTGTACGCCGTGTGAAAATTTTGCGTATGGCTCTAAAGCGAAAGAGTTTCGAATTCATAAGATTTTGCGTAATCCTGTCGAAAGGCGTTCAGCGTCCGAGTTATGTATCGGCACTTTGGGGTCAAAGTTTAGCATTGGGAGGAATGCCTGAAGCTTGTATTCTTTTCTTTCTCGTTTCGTCCAATCGTCTTTCGTTCCATTCAATCAGAATTCATTCCGAATTCTGATTGGATAGAAAATCAACCCACGAATTTCTTCTGATCCGAATTTCATGAGAAAAAAAAGATTGTTAGCTCTCCGTGAAGAAAGCCATTTTATTTTTGCGTTCTTTTTAACATTCTTTTCTTCATTTTTGTTAGTTATTTCGATTTCATTTTTGTTAGTTTTCGTTCCTTAACATTTGTCTATCAACACAGACATGACACACTTGTGCGGAGACGCGGATTTCGGCGTTTTCGGTATCGAATTTTGTCATTCTTGGGATCGATGTAAATCTGCATTAAAAGTTTTGTAATGCGTTGGGGGAGAGGAGGGGTTGCGCTCCCCAAAGACGTGAATAGCACGCAAAAAAAAACTGTGCGCCGTGTGCACATTCAAATTAATGTAATATTTTATAGATAAAAGATCAGAAAGAATGTCTATTGACACGTATTCTTCAATTTAGAGTGTTAAATACAAAATGATGAGCAAAAAGTAGTCTGCTTTTGAATGTTTTAGAAAAAATATTTTTTGCGTGATGCTATTGATAGTAACATGCAAAAATTTAAGGTCATCAGGCAAATGGTACTAGGAGGAACTTGATAGTAAGAAAATAGCTATGAGAAAAAATAAAGAAAAACTCCCAATCAAAGAAAGAGAGCAAAATTTAGAAAATGAAGGAAAATAGCAGACTGAAGCATAAAAGAAAGCTTGAACTGTTAGATCAAAAAATGAGAAACAAAAGTCTTAATAATTATGTATAATCAAAAAGAGTTTTCATAGGGCCATATTTTTTAGTGAGATAATTTTTACCATAGTTTTTATTTTAACAAATCTTTATACGTAATTCATTTTTCACCCATTAATTTTCTTTTAAATAATAATTCTACAATATTTTTAATATTTCAAGCACTTTTTATATAAATTTATTAATTTATTGTTCAATTAATCATACTTATTTTACTTCTCATGTTTACGTTTGATACGATTCCGTATTTATGAAGTTCAGCTGTTTTTGTTCCAAGCCTGTCATGTCTGATTTCAGGATGATGAAGATTTTGACCCAGAGCTTCGAGAGACTCCCGAATACAAAGAACTTGTTCTTTTAAGAAAAATCCAGCGAGAGAAACTACAGAGTTGTGGGTTAGCACAGCACATAGGTTTTAAGGTGAGTTACATGATCAAAATGTAGCCTTATATTCACAAATCTTTTATAGAAGTGTTAATATTTGGAGAAATGTAGATATCCTTAAAATAATTAATGGATTAAGAAAATTCCTTACAAGTTAGTTTTAAAAGTATGTGTAAACATTTTATGTGAATATATTCTTCAGTTGGAAGAGTTTAATTGAATTGTTGAGCATGATTACAGCAGGGACTTTTTTTCTTTCTTTTTCTTTTTGTACAAGTAAAATGAATCGCATAGTGCAAAAGCAGTGTTCCTATATATTGTCTGAACAACTAATGATGTATATGTTACCAGCAATGTGTGAAAGCTGGCATTCTATAGAATGCCAAAAACTGGCTGTATGAAAAGTATGAAATACATCACTGGAATCATACAGAAATAAAATTATGTGCATTTCAAAATAAAATTATTTCCTTTCTTAATGGAACATTCAGGTTCATATTTTATTGTTTTCTTTAATAAGAAGGCGGGGGGGGGGGGGAATAAATTTTGTTTTGTATAACTTTCATTTTCCTTCAAACATCTTGAATAAAAGATTTTTAATGGCAATTTTTTATTATATTTTTTAAATAACATTTGTATATCTGTAGAATGTACGTCTTTTATGTAAAAGCCTTATTGTGATAGCCTTATATTCATACTTTGCCTAAATAGCATTTGTCATTCTATAGAATGTCTAGGTATTATATACAATGCTTAGGGAAAGTATTCATTTTTCATACTTTGTCTAAAAACACTCGGCATTCTGTGAAATGCCTAGGTATTCTATAGAATGCCAGCATTTTATGCATTGCTGATAACGTATATCTTGAAAGTGTAATGAGTTGTTTTCAAATTGCACACCATTCTATATATTTTTTAAAATTCTTTTTTAAAACCAATTAAGATGTATGAACTCTTAATATTTCTGTATAAAGATATTCAGAATTTGTTTTCTGTCCATTGTTCCACAACATTCCTTATCAAATTATAACTTTATGGGCATCTTCTATTTCTAAAACATAAAATCCAGTCCAGTTTGGAACTGAAATCCAGTAGAACAAACAGGTGTCCATATGCGAGCGACTCTCATATAAAGCAATTTTTTTATAGAATTGTTTAACTTGTTAATTCACACAACATTTCTCCAGTGAGGTGTGCTTCTGTTTATTCTTCTATGGTAGATTAAACACTTCAAGGATCTGAACTGGCTTTTATTCTATTCATAATAGCTGACAGCTCATGCATTGTAACTATGGCAGTGCTGCAACTTTCACTTTACTATGTATTTCTGCATAACATGAATTTTGCCTTTTTTGAATAATTTTAATTTGAAAACTAGTTAATAATTAAATGATTTAATTTAAATTTTTTAACTAAGCAATTTCTAATTTTTAACAGATTTTAATTAAAAATTTTATTTTCAAAATAAATCTTCTCAGATACATTTCTTTCTTTCCTTACTCTCATCTCTACTAATAATAAAGATGAGTGTCTGTCTGTTGGGGATCTGCAGAACAGACCGTTGAACCACGAGCTACCAAATTTGGTACAGGTATACTTTGGAGGGTGGGAATGTACACCTCGGAGCCATGTTTTTTAAAATTTTTTATTCAAAATTTTAATTATTTAAAAATTAAGCAAATTTCGACCATTTTCGGCCATATTTTCTTGAATAACTTCCGAAAGAACTATCACATTAAAATGATTTTTATACCACTTTAAAGTGCAAACAATTATTTTTCCAATGATATTAGTACGAGTTCTGTGCGATAATTACTTTTAATTTTACAAGGTTTTAAATTTTTATTAACTGTGGTCAAGGTCGCTCAAGGAGACCGTTTCTCTTTTCAACCAAAGGTAGGGAGGATGGGCAGGAGGACGCTCGCTAAGTGGTCATTTGTCAACAATGAAAGGGCAGCCATTGTTGGTCATTTGCAGTTAGAAGGAAAGGATTTAAAAAGCTCATCTCACAATCAATAGAAAAATAGCGGTTGAAGCAACAGGAATGATTTTCTGAATTAAGTATAGAACCTTTTAATGATAAAGATAAAGGTGATATTTTAAATTCATTACAATTGATTAGTTTTCATCCAAACTTTTTGTACACTTCTTGCGTAATGCAGAAAAAATTATCCAAATATAATTACTTTCTAAATGTATTACATAAAATGACTGTCATAAAATGCAGATGAATACTTTTTACGGGTCATCAGTAGTGTAGTTTGCAATCTGATTAAGAGAACTGTTTTGTTTATAAGGAATAAGAAAGTAAAGTCGGATACGAAAAGAACACGGGTTAAATGTCTATTGCAATTTAAAGTTAAAAATTACTTTGTTAAGGGATCCAGGAATATAAAATTACTCATAAGAGATTTATTTGAAATTATATTCCCAGCGAACAAGTTGGTCGCCGAAGGCGAGTCTGTAAAAATTTATACTGCTCCTGCTGACCAATAAAAGGAAATCGTGAAGTGTAGAGTTAAGACTACAAATGAAGGAAAATCATCATTTATTTATACAAAAAATGTATATTGTATATATATTTATTTACCATTATTATTTGAGCTCCCATAAGCATTTCGTCAGTTCGGGAAAACCTCCCTTCTGACTGCAGTCCTCCTTCTCTTCAAATCATATTGTGGGGAAAAAATGTGCATTGTTGCTGCTCATGCACTGTTGAATGAAATCAGGATTGCGGCAATTACGGTCCTAGAAGCAATCCCCGCTAAAACAAAGGAAGGCAATCCATTTATTTCTGCAAAAGATTCTCCTAAAGATTGAAAGCTCTAAAAGAGAAATTGCATTAGATTTAAATATTAGTAATTAAATTTATCCACTAAAATAGTTGAGTGTGCTACAGTTTTGCTGTTCTTGCACCAGCTACAGGTATTTGGTTCCAAAGCAGCTGAATTGTACTTTTTTTTAAAAAACTTCATGAATAAAATATTCTTCTGTTGGCTAAATAAAAAGAAATGTTTCTTGTTAAAATCTCATTCTTCAGAACTTTTCACAATCATTGGCTGCTCAGAGAGTTAAATTTAAAAGCTTGTTGGTATAATTACAGTTTGATTATTTTGTAAAGTTTAAATTAACTTTCATCAGTTCAAGTTAACAAATTTCAACAGTTTAAATTAACTGTCAAAATGGCTATCATTATATTTTTCTTGTTCATTCATGAATTTTTTTCAGTTTAATTAATTGTTTATTGTATCTTTATCTTTCAGTTATGTAATAATGAAATCAAGTACCACAAGGCACTGTGTATATGTCTTTAAAGGAACTGGCTTAAAATGACATGTCATATAATCAAAATTTTTATAAACAACTTTGATTATTACAAATTTAATGCTACTAATGCAAATTCATTTAAAAGTTATAATTTTTATGATAGAAGGAAAGGGATAGTTTTTTAAAATTAAATATTTACCATAAAAGTGAGAAATACCATACCTTAAGGCATTGTATTAAAAAAATTTTAATCAGTGTCTGTGAGTATTAAGTATAGCATAATGAATCGAATTAAATTCACTAAATATTTTTTCACTAGTGTTTTGACAAATAAAAGTTGTTAGATGGAGTCTATTGTCTCTTTAAAAAGAAAGGTGAAATAGCCTTTTCATGTACTTCGTCATCACCTAAATTAATACCAGACAATTTGTCTTCTATTAATTCAGAAGTTATGATATGGATATCATAATTCACATACTCCTCAAAGCTGATTGAGGCAAGTGATTTTTGAATTTTAGAAAGGGGAAGAACAATGTATAACCAAAAGTTTGTTTTGGTTATACATTGTTGCATTATATAAACAAAGTACTGTATCAGTACAATGGTTACCAATGAATCGGGATGGTGATGAAATGACATAATAAATGAGAAATGTATAAATAGTGCTTTGCTGTATATTCATATTATAAATGTTAATAATTATTTCATTCTTGATAAATTTTCTCTTTTCAGTGTTCTAATTGTAAAACAGAACCAATTATTGGTATACGATGGCACTGCATGGATTGTAAACCGCCGGCATCTATCGATTTTTGTGAGAACTGTGCAGATGGGTAAGTATTTCATGGTCGAACAGTGGGATTGTTAAGATGGAGTAATTTTGTAACAAAGTTTTATTTAAACTGGCAAATACTACAAAAAAGTTTTATAGCATTGTTAATAAAAATATGCAAGCATTGCTCTCAGCAGAGGCAGTATTTAACACATTAATGCCCAAATTGCATTTTTTTCTATAATAGTTTGCATACTTTGTACTTTTCAGACAAAGTGTGTATTTGTATACTTTGTTTTCTTTGTATTTTTCTATTATAATTTGTACTTGAATCTGTCCAAAAATGTATGCCAGGCATCCCATCAATGCTACCAAGCATGATATAATATTTGTAAATAATATTAAAAAACATTTAATACAATTAATATCCATCCTAAGTTTCATTTAGTTCATATTAAGACATTTGAAATGTACAGAGATGTCATAAAAATATAATTGCTTTAAGAAGAAATTAATAATAGGCACTTGCACATCCAAAAAATGCACTCAGTACTGCATGGAAATAATCGTGAAAGTGAGATTTTTTTGCAACGATATCCCCACTTTTTTCTTTTAAGTCTTCCTAAGAAAGACAGTGATTACTTTTAGAATGCTGAAATTAAAATTAATGGGTGTTTAACAGTTTTAATTATGATGCTGTGTACCTGTTCCTGTCAAGCTCATTGTGCCCAAATTCACAGGTGTGAATATTGCGTCCAACGAAGGCGTTAACTTTAGAAAAGAACGTGAGTGTAGCCTCTAAAGAGAGTTTTGAATTTGTTTTATACCTCTAAACATATCATAATTACATACTGTAATTAGATACAAAATAGTAATAGATGTTCGTGGCTTAACCGAAAAACTCGTTATCCGAAATGGGTCCCCCCCTTTAGTTCGGTTAACTGGGTATAGAACATTCCTGAAAGAAAGACATTTCATGTAATTAATATCCATTCTAAGTTTTATTTAGTTTGCATGAAGACATTTGAAATGTGATGACATCATAAAAATATAATCTGATTTGAAAAGAAATTAGTAATAGGCAATGCATGTATGAAAATTTGAAGCAAAAATATAATGGCAACACCACATTTGTTTTGTTTTGTGAACATTGCCTGCCAACAGAGATGAGAAAAATGTTTCTGGATTTGGTGCTGCTAACTTGGGGAAATTTTGTTGTAAATAGATTATAAATTACCTTTTCATGTTAAAAAAAATGGCTGTTTGTTGTGCAAGTCCAGAATAAATGCGTTGTTTGGAGGGAAAATGTCTTCCTGCAGAATCTAATGTCCGCAATACAGTACAGTACCCATGTGTGATGGGTAAATTAATCATTTGTGGTTACACATGGCTATAACTTCCTTGTAAACAGAGTAATTATTGTGAAGAAACAGCTGTCAACAGGATTTCTACGGTCCTTGAAAACTCCTTGATTCCCATTCATTCCAAAGCAAAAAAAATGTAGTGTACCAGTGACAAATCCAGGACTTTAGTGGGGAGGGGGGGCTGAAAATTTTGTATTATCATGACGTCTCCAAATTTTACTTGAGTCAAATATATTGGGTGCTTAAGCAAACTGAAAAAAAGGACATTAAGAACCTTTTTTTTTTGGTACAGCTTTGATATACGGCATCACTGGAGATAATCTTGTATTGGCGACTTTTTGTCACCTAACCAAACATCGTATCGTTAAGTCGCCAAAACAAAATATCGCCAATGATGCCATATATCAAAGCTGTTCCTTTTTTTTTAAAAAAGAGATTAAGTACAAACAGGTATAGTGATTTTTTTAAAAAAAAATCAAGAATTCTTGTTCAATTCTGGGGGGGGGGGGACTGCAGCCCCATAGCCCCCGTGGTTTTGCCACTGACTCTACTAGTACTAAAAATTTTGTCTGAATTCCGATAAACCCTCTATTTTATTTCAGCCAACCAACCCGTACATTTTTTAATAATAAAATTTCTTAAGACACTCAATCTTATTCTCAAAGGGGGAAGGGAGAACCATAGATGTATCAAATTTTCCAATCTTTTTTACAGATCGCAGTTCAAAGTGAGACTAAAAAACTTCCTTTTTTTTTCTCCCCTTCATTACAGAAGGTGAAGTAGTTAAACCAGATGTTTTTGAAACACCACCTGCTTGGCATTGTTTGTATTAGCATTTTAGTCCATTTCTTATGATTGCCGTGTGAGGAATGATGAATCAATTGCCGTATTTCAACATGAGTTTTTTTGCTGATTCAAACCCCCTTCCCCCCAAAAAAAGGGGGTTAATCTTCATTCAAGAGTTCGTAAACAAAGCCATGTGAGGTTCATACTCCAGAAAAGGTAGTAAGGGTTAGAGTCGATGTTATGAAATCTACATTGCTATGCTCAAAGACATTCTGTGAAACTTCAATGCATAAGCCATTCATTTATTCATGAATGTCATAAAATTTATGATTGCATAGCATTTAATCTGTCAATAAATTTTTTCCCAGTCAAAGCCAAAGATTTTGTGATTATTTCAAAAACATCTTGTTAATCTACCCCACCTGCATATATACCTTTTCATCTGATGATAAAAAATGTACATTTGTTGCTTGAAAAAATGCATGGATGTGGTGTGCTTTCAGTTTTCTTATTTCTGACTTACACAATCAAATTTATTTTTCTTTGCAGTATGTATGAAATTGGCCAGCATACATCAGATCACAGGCTTGAAGAAATTCACAATGTCAGCTCCAACTTTCATGACCGTGGTTATCTGCATTTCTTATCCAGTAATTTCTTTGAACCACCTGCTACTTAGAGTGTTGAAGAGCTTAAAATTGTAGATTGTTGCCACTTGTACATAATATGAATAAATTTTCTTACATCTGTATATTTACTTTCAGATTCAGAATATTTTTTAAAGTATCCAGAGATTTTCTGAATTAAAATTCGAGAGTATAGCAGTATGACATCTCTTTATCTAACACTACTCGGGGTTCGTACGCTCCTTAAAAACTCCTTGAATACGAGTTTCATTTTCAAGCACTATGAAAACTCCTTGATTTGGGGTTTACTCCTTATAAACTCCTTGATTTTCAATTTTTAACATTTCTTTTATTAAATGTGTTCTACGTTTCACCTATAAGAAGGATTCTAAATCGACGCCGTATCAATTACCAAGTATTTTGCGTTGCTCTTTTCACGATTTGATGTTCATCTCCTAGTAGTATTCAAAATTTAATCATTGGTTTTAAGTGCCAATCAGTAATAAACAAAACAATAGAATGGTGCAAATTGAGAATGTTATTTCTCTTGGATTATTTAGAAACATTAACTGTTTCTTTAAATTGTAACGTTTGGTTTGTTATAAAGGACACATATTGTGATATTGTGGAGGTAATAGACACTATTAATCAATTTTAGCTAAATTAGCTTTAATAATCAAGAAATTTTGTTAATTTTATTTTCTTCATATATTATTTTATAAGCAATGAAAATGACAAAAAATGGTTTCTAATATCTAAATCAATGGCTCTCTGCACCTCTATATTTTAAATCATGGATCATGTGCACTACATAAGATGCACAGTGAGGCATGGAAATTGTTTAAGAATTTAAATTCTAAAAAAATTAATGGAAATAGTTTTTTTTATTTAAAACATGGTAGATCATGGTATGTAATGAACTTTTGGGGTAGTTGTATAATTTTATAAAAAATTGAGTGCCTAAGCGGCACCACTCTACTTTCATATAAATAGATTTAACATGGCATTCTTGGATAAATCAACTTAGTAAAAACTTATAAAAGAAATAAATATAACCAAATTTATTTGAGTTATTAGCAATGTTTTAAATACTCTTAATATAATTTTTGTGTACTTTAGAAAGGGAACCCTTTTTCATGCGTAAATATTGACTCCTTGGAAATTTTGAAAATACTCCTTGAAAACTCCTTAAATAGTCCTTGATTTTTAATTTTAAAACTCGGTAAGAACCCTGCTACTTAATTAGTTTTTATTGTTAAGTGTACCAAACTGGACAGATATACAGCATATTAATTATCAGTAGAGTTTGGTGTTAAAAGAGAAAATATTAAATTTAGAGTTATTTGATTTGGGATTTCATTGTGCAATATTGGTATGTTTGTAGTATTGCCAATAACACATATTGATTGGTCCTAGCATATAATAGGGTCAGGGGTGTAGTTGAGCCAACACGCGTTCCGGCGCTGCTTTTTTTTTTTCCCATGAGAAATAAATAAGAAAAATCGTGAAAACGTCCTTAGAACGGCGCAATTTTCGTCACCCAGGTTAGAGCATCCCGGCGCACCGTATTTTGCGACTAGACCACTGAATAGGTTGTCTTATCCAATTGGCTATTTGGACTGTAGACCAAGAAAGGCACCTAAAAATTTACAGTGCTGATTTTATTTTAATTTTGAACAAAATATTTATTTAATTATGATTTTAAATGTGCTAAAAATATGGCTATGGCTTGTAACTAAACAGCCATAGATTTTATGATGTTACATGAACATGTACAGATATTAGTACAAAAAATATTCATACAAAAACAATTGATGATAAGTTCCTAAATTATGCGCGCAATAGAACTTACCTACTTTTTTATGTGATTTGAATAATCCTTTGGTGTTTTCTTACGTTATAAATTAAAATGCATATTTTTGTATCAATCAAATAATTAATTTTTAAAATTTTAACTAAAATTCAAATACATGTGTATTGTATTGTACATGTTTTATTATGTTAATGTAAATATTATGTATTTCATTGTATTTTTGGATTATATAAATGCATAGAATAGGATTGAAACAAAAACTTTTTTATTATATTGTAGCCATTAAAATTAATCATGTATGTGGGTTGGAGTGAAATATTTCGGCTTGATGAAGAAGACAGTTTTGATATTTTAGAGAATTTATTTGGTCAGCCAAAGGACGGATATTAGTCTAGCATGATCACTTAGCAATGGAGGAATTGGGAGATCTGTCGCTACCCTTCACACTATTTTCTCCCATGACTTTTCTCTTTATTTTTGACTAGCCACCTTCGGCGACCAGCTTGATCGCCAGAAATAAAATTTCAACTGAATCACTTATAAATAATTTTATATGCCCTTAAAAAGTAGTTGTACACTTCAAATTGCTACAGACATTTACCCCATGTTGATTTTTCTGTTGCTTGTCTACATTAACGTAAAAGACGTTGTTGATTTGAACATTACATTGGCATGGCACATTTTATGCCCATAAGCATGCTAGTTTGCTTAAAACGCACTGATGAAAAGAATTAAATCATAGCAATGATAATCTTTCAGTTTACTGGATTATTTCATTATATACTAACTATCTTGAGGATTTCCTTTACAGATTTCGCAGAAAAATTGATAAAATAAAAGAAGAAAGTAAAATCCAGTAAGATATATTCTTAGCTTTCAACAAATGATAGAGAAACATGCAATTAAATATTTGTTTAAACAATGAAAACGGTTTGAAATGCGGTGCAACAATGACCAAAAAATATTTTTAAAAGGTTATTAAAATTGGAAAAAAAATGTGTGGCAACTTAATTGATGTCATTGAAAAGGTAATTTTTTGCACTTTCCGATGGTGCAAAAATAGTTCTGTTGCTGTAATTTTTTCAGAAGTTATTAAGGGAAAACACCAAAATTTCGCTTAATTTATAATTAATTAAAAAATTCTAAATAAAAATTTAAAAAAACCATCCTCCATACAATGTTCGTGCCAAATTTCGTAGCTTTTAGTCTAGGGGTCTGCTCTGTAGTTTACCAACACACAGGCACACATATTCTCCGAATGAGTACACAACGATTTGCCCGGTACAGTGTCAAATAAATTGAGGATAAAAAGAAGATATCCGAGTTTTTCACTAATTAAGGTGCTATATTCATTCTTAAAAACCAATTTAAATTCTAACTTAAAAGAAGTATTGTTTGTCGTAATTGTTATTTTTCCTTCATTCTTCAGTGAAAATTTTTAGAGAATTAAAAAAAGATGTTCGGATTTCCGGGGTTCTACTATATATTAATGTTGGGTCTTGTGATTAGCTTAGCTTTTCATGCCCCAAAGAGTTAACTGGATAACTGGTTGGAGCATGGAAGATAATAAGATGCATAATTATACATGTGCGAGTGTAAGGATTGATTTAGCGCTTTAGAAAGCTAAAAAATGTTTTTTCCTAATTAAAAATTTGTTTCAATTCCTAAAAATTAATCTGTGTGTTTTTGCTAATATATGGTTTTTATCAGTGGCGAATCCAGAAGTCGGGGGGGGGGGGGCTTAGATCATAAAAATTTTGTATCGTCGTGACGAATGTTAAACCTCGTGGCTTATGTAAACCAAAACACTTGAACTTTACAGACTTTCCTCGCCTGACAATAAGAATCATAAAGAAAAGTACAATACCCTCGATAATTTAATAAAAAACACAATGAAATAACTAGACGAAAAATGTTTTCGACCGCATCGACGCTATAAGTACAAGTGGAATGACTAGAAAAATTTTCGAGCTTGACAAGGCGGAAAGCAATGTTGTCACATTTTTATTATTTTTTTAAAAGGGAAATTAAGAACAAATAGTTGTAATGATTTTAAATAAAATCAGGAATTCTGGTTTAGCTTGGAGGGGGTGGGGGGTCTGCCGGCCGATAGCCACCCTCCTGGATTTGCCACTGGTTTTTATAATAAGCACTATTCAGCAAGAATGCGTAAAAGATGCATCATTCACAGTAGATCAGAAAATAACCCACCATGCTTCAAAAGCAACATATTCAATTTTGTCTTCTAAAATCTTGAAAATAAGACTGCACCTCTCTCTATGCTTAATTTTATTGAATCAATTTACAATCAATGGCAGCCTGAGTGTTGATAAAAAAATAAAAATAAATTGATGTTTTGTTTGTGAACTTGAGAATACCATATTTTATTCTACAATGTTGAATGAAATTCCTTATCCGTAGTATTATTTACTAGCAGTACGCGCACGGCAATCAGGACTTGAGGAAAAAAATTGTCCACAATGACACGAAAAAGTTTTGAAAACAAAATCAAAACAAAAGATACACATTATTGATTTTCCCGCTCATTTTTCCTATCGACAATGACGCGAATGTATTGACGTCACCGGAAGGAATCAGATTGTAGAAATGCAGGCTGGGAATGAAAGCATAGTACGTCACCTCCTGCGAGGAAGCAACAGTGCATTTTGGGATAGTCCGGAGAAACTCTTTGCTGTCAAATCTCGCTAGCAAAAAAAACTGTTTGAACTGATCAGGGAAAAATTTATTTAAAAAACGGAATAAGATATTTTAACCGTTCTTGCTTTAAATCCGACAGAAACGTTCCAGTTATAAGCTGAAAAAAAATGAAAATTATAGAGTTGTTAGAACGTCAGATGCGAAAATTTCAAGAAATCCTTATCAAAAATTACCACAAAAGTGACTATTATTTAAATATTTCTTAAAATTCAGTAAATTATGTTGGAAATTCAAAACAAACTTCATTAGAACGAAAATTGTTTGTTCTATCAGATGGTGCATTGATTGTTTTTCAGCGATCATTGGAAAAGATGCTACAACCGTAAACGTGCCAAAAATGACCCAAAACAACACAAAACATTAAATAAAAAATTTTCTAGATTACATTTTAAAATTCTGGCTTCGAGGAGCATTGAGTCACCATTACGTCTACTTGTGTGCCAAATTTCTTGGCTGTAAGTGCGATAGATTTGTCTGGGCAACACACACACACAAACATTGCCTTTTATAAGTATAGATTAAAATTCAATTGTGTTTGACATTATGGAATTTTATCAAGGGAATTTCTTTCTGAAATAAAACCCAGTGTTTTCAGTTGGCAACAAACTGTGTTTTAGCCATAAACCATACTTAAAACAAAATAGGATTTTTTAAAGTATTATTCCCATGTTTTATTCAATTAATGAAAGTCAAAAAACATTTTAAAATCAATTTTTAAAAAATCGGGTTTTAAGGGTTTATTTAATAACATTTGAAGGATTTATTTTACATTTCATTTTTTTTATTATAGTATTAATTCCATGTCCTAACAAAGGAAAACAGCATTGAAATAATTTCTCATTAACTTAATACTATCACGATAATTGACTTTTCAAGTTGAAGACAATTTCAATGCAGTCCTTCAGCTCAGGGCCAGATAATTACCTATTATTGTCTATCTCTACTTCAAATTATGGTACACATTTAACCCATGTTCTTTTAGTGGCCTTGCACCTGTTCTGTTCATTGTCTACATGAATAATCTAATTGCACGCTGTTGGCGCCAACTTCACTTTATTGTTCCGCATGCAAAATATGCATTTGATTTCAACACTAAAATGACGCGGCACAGTTTACGCCCAGCATGTTCACTGAATTAAAAATGTGCTGAAAAAAGAATTAGAAATAGCAACCATAATCATTCATTTTACTCGATATATTCCCTAATTAATGAGTTGTTATAACTAAACTATTTCCTAATTTTCTTACTATCTTGGAAAACTCTTTTCAGAGGTGAATTAAAAAAAGAAAGTTAAATTCATTAAGATATTTCCTTTGCCTTCAACAATGGAAGATAATTAAAGAGAGATAAGTCCCAAAAAGAGAGATAACGGACAATTATGGCATCCTTTCCACAGAAAGAGGCTCTTATTTTAATCTTTCAGTGGGTGTGCGTATATAGGAGACTAGCAGTACGCGGACGGCGTTACCCGTGGAATTAGGACTTCGACAAAATGTGAAATAAAAAAGAAAAAAAAATGCCCGCAATGACTCGGAAAAAGTTTTGAAATCAAAATAAAAGATACACATTAGTGATTTTCCCGCTTATTTCTCCTCTCGACAATGACGCGAATGTAATGACGTCACCGGAAGGAATTGGATTGTAGAAATGCATGCTGGGAATGAAAGCACCTCCTGCCAGGAAGCAGGAAGTGTTTTCATTCGGAGAGGATCATCCGGAGAAACTCTTTGCTGTCAAATCTCGCTAGCAAAAAAAAACTGTTTGAACTGATCAGGGAAAAATTAATTTAAAAAACGGAATAAGATATTTTAACCTTTCTTGTTTTAAATCTGACAGAAACGTTCCAGTTATAAGCTGAAAAAAATGAAAATTATGGAGTTGTTAGAACGTCAGATGCGAGAATTTCAAGAAATCCTTATCAAAAATTACCATAAAAGTGACTATTATTTAAATATTTCTCAAAATTCAGTAAATTATGTTGGAAATTCAAAACAAACTTCATTAGAACAAAAATTGTTTGCTCTATCCGATGGTACATTGATTGTTATGCAACGATCATTAGAAAAGACACTACAGCCGTAAACGTGCCAAAAATGACCCAAAACATTAAAAAATTTCAAGACTAAATTGTAAAATTCTGGCTTCGAGGTGCATTGAGTCACCATTACGTCTACCTGTGAGCCAAATTTCATGGCTGTAAGTGCGATAGATTCGTCTGGACATCACAAACACACACGCAAACATTGCCTTTTTACAAGTATAGATATAGCATTTTATGGTAGAAAATTGTTTGTTCTATCCGATGGGGCATTGATTGTTTTCAGCGATCATTGGAAAAGATGCTACAGCCGTAAACGTGCCAAAAATGACCCAAAACAACACAAAACATTAAATAAAAAAAATTTCTAGATTACATTTTAAAATTCTGGCTTCGAGGAGCATTGAGTCACCATTACGTCTACCTGTGTGCCAAATTTCATGGCTGTAAGTGCGATAGATTTGTCTGGGCATCGCACAAACACACACACAAACATTGCCTTTTATAAGTATAGATACTTGTATCGTGCATCGCATTACATACTTATATCGAGTTGTTTTACAAAAATTAATGCAACTTTTATTTGTGTAATCTGTATTTATTAGCTTTATACTGAACAAAGATTATATAAATAAAAATTGCACTTAAATTTATAAAACAACGATATAAGTCAGTAATACGATGCACAATATAAGAATCTTCTGCATGTGCGCGCCTGCTGGAAGTAATGGCGGTTTTTCGCACAGGTGTTAGAGGCGCTTGCCTCGAGCCTAGAGACAATGAGGGGGCCTCAAAACCTATTCGAGATACATCGCGGTATTTTTTTCAACACCGGTTTAAGCTGGCGGTTATAACCACTCAAAACCGGTTTTAGATTTTTTTTTTTAATAAAAAAAAATGCAATAATAACAGTTTGTAGACAAAATTTTTCATTAGTATTGTTCTTGCAGGAAATCAATCCATTGGCCAATATTTATCTGTTCATGAAGACGCTTTCAGTCATCCGCCAACCAATAGACGCCTCGAGGAAGCCGTTGTCGTTGACTGGTCTAAGATGATGAATTTCAAAGCTTCATAACTTAGTAAATTTTAGTCTAATCGAGCCTATCTTCCGACCCGGTTTTTTTACCCGGTTATTGGAATTTTAAAAAATAACCGAAAAAAAAAACCCCGCCTAACCGAAACAAAACAACCAGTAGGTTCTTCCCATCCCTACCATCAATGCGGTCTTTCGCGGTAATGGGTGTTCCGGCAATTCCGTCCATCATCCAGTGGCGTAGCGCCCGGGGAACAAGGGGGTATAAATGCTCCGTTCGCCAGTTTTAAGGGTGCCATGGAATCAATACATTACTACATTTATGCTATTTTTAAAACAAAATGTTGTAACAAAAATCGCTCTGTGGGTGTATGGTGTAAACAGTCCAACTCGCAGGATAATGGAGAATGAAGGTTTATTCACAAATATGCAGGAAAACACGTAGCACGGGTAACAGGAAAAAATAGATCTTGCACAGATTAGCAACGCAAACAGACAACAATTCACAGGTAATAACAGTTCAGCACTTTCAGAATTAGTAACACAAACGGTCAGCAAATCACTAGTAATGATAACAACAGCTCTTTCATTAGCGCTCAGCTCACCGGATTTCTAACTCGATCTGCAGACGAAACTCCAAAGTTGATCCAGTCGATCAACACACACTACTCATTACCGCTCGGCTTCTAACAGCTTACTAGCTCGCACAGCGGACAGAACTCCAAAGACATTCGCACTCCAAGGCGATCCCAGTCTATCACATTCATTCACTCCGTAATCCAAGCGCACTCCTTATATAGTCTCCCCAGCTGGTCGTGATGTCACAAGGAGTTTTCTCTTACATTCAAGCGTATTTTCTTTCCTAATAGAGATATCGAGAAAAGGGTCGCATTTTCTGGAATCATCGATTTGTCGCCAAGGTCAGGGGTTCAGACCCGGCTCCTGCCAGTATCTCATACTTACCCCTGTAAAACTCTCTTCCCAACCGTAAGACTAACATTGCTGGGAAGCGACTTTCCATGTTTGTAACAATATGATGAGAGTGCAAAAAAATAATTCCATATCCCTGGCACCATTTACGATTGTTATTTAATCTTCGATTGGGCTCAATACAAATGCTAACACATTCGGTCGCAACACATCTGTGAGACTAAAAAGTTAAATCTTTGCTTGGACTCAAGGAAAAGCTTATCAAACTGAACTATTCAGTCATGCTAAGCTAAACCTGCATTTTTTAATGACTTTTTAACGTAGGGCTACGTTCCTCCCATTGGGGTCTCAGGAAGGAGATTGATTAACACGCCAAAACGCCACAGAAAACGTTGTATGGGAAATCCTATATATCTCTGTAGCTACACATGTTAGAAACATAACTAATGTCTCATTTTAGAGATAAAGGGTAACAACAGAAGTTACAAAAAAAATATTGAAAATCGGAATTGTAGTTCAGCGACTACTGAGTCGCAAAGTTGGGCAAAAATAC
>BGPR01001514.1:51852-62116 GCA_013235015.1 Araneus ventricosus
ATGTCTCGGTAACATGTTAAAAACATAACTAATGTCTCATTTTAGAGGTAAAGGGTAACAACAGAAGTTACAAAAAAAAAATTTGAAGACCGGAAAAAAGTCACGCGAGTAAAGTAGTCCTACGCCTTTAACATCAGCGGCTGTTTGAAAAAAGACAGCCTCCCGTCATTTTTTAAAAAATTTCCTTGGAATTTCAACTAACAAAATGTCCAGAAATTCGAGAGGGAGTTGACGTTTGTTTTCCCGTAAGGTTCCTTAGCAATTAAACTGTTGCCGTTGAGAGCCCTAAATAATTTGACATTTTTGAAACAATGTAATGAAAATAACGATCATTGAATTAGGGGCTGGGACACAAGTATACGAACTTTTGCAGGTACATAAAAAGAAATATTGAGAAAAATTTGGGAAATTAAAAATACAGACGTAATCGGGCGCAATTCATCCACCAGATAAACGGTAATTATTAAGAGAAAAGGGGGAAAGAAAGAATTAAAAAATCCGTACACTTTAAAACAACACCAGATACAGTAGAACCCCGGAATTCGAACTAATTGGGGCTTAACTTTGTTATGACTCCTGGGAATTCTGATTACCCGGGAAATTCGGTAAAATACTCGTGATATACCAAATGCAGTAAAGCAGTGGTTGCCAACCCATGGGCCTCGGATAGCGTATTAATGGGCCGTGAAATGCTAGTCAAGAGTCGAAGTCAGGGGAGCTTCAAGATTCTTCACGTGTTTCTTTCCTTTTACAGTAAGCTTCACTAATTACTAGCATATAAGGGCATCTAATATACAGGGTGTCCACACTTATCGTGG
Source organism: Araneus ventricosus (assembly GCA_013235015.1). Lineage (NCBI taxonomy): Eukaryota > Metazoa > Arthropoda > Arachnida > Araneae > Araneidae > Araneus > Araneus ventricosus. The sequence goes on from BGPR01001514.1 coordinate 52,671, forward strand.
TCCAATAGCTAATTTCTAAACCGTTAGAGATAGACATACTGTTCCAATTGGAAAAAATGCTTTAAATGAAGGGAAGAATTATATTTTATGTTTTTTGAGTCACTAAATATGTTTCTGAAAATGTTACGAATTCTAATTTTTTTACGGCCCCCCCCCCCCCGGTCCTATCTGTCATATTTAGTAAAATATTCTTGACACTAAAATTTTAACCAAAAAAAGCTCCACTCTTCAGCGACTAAAACTGAGCGAGTTATGGAGCTTTGAATTTCGTGATTTGTACCATCAGCGCCTCGTCGAGCAACTGTTGCGCAATGATTGGTGAATCGTCTGCAAGATGGCTATTGAAATGGTGTAAAGTGGTCTAAGTCAGCGATATTCAAAGTTCCATAACTCTGTCAATTTTAGCCGAAAAAGAGTGGGACTTTTTTTGGTTAAAATGGTAGAGCGCCAAAAATATTTTACTAAATATGATTGACAGGACCGGGGGACTGGATAAAAAGTTAGATTTCGTAACTTTTGAAGGAATATATTTATTCACTCAAGTAACATATATTATAATTCTTCCATTCATTTAAAGCATTTTTCTAATTGGAACTATCAATAACGGTTTATCTCTATGGTTTAGAAATTAGCTATTGGACCACGATAAGTGTGGACACCCTGTATATATATATAAATATATGTGTTTGTATTTTTTTACTTGTATATTTAGTTAGTGGGCCTTAAAATATTTTTTTACACAACAGGTGGTCCGTACAACCCAAAAGCATGGAAACCGTTGCAGTAAAGTATTGACTCTATGAAGGCGTATGGAAAGAGCTAGCAGCGCGATTCGTACGGCGCCGTGGCAAACAAGAAGATATCTGGGTCTGTTTGTAATAATGAAGGTGCTGTATTCATTCTTAAAGACCAATTCGGATACTTCTTTTAAGTTAGGAATAAACATTAGCTTTGTTTCTGATTCGTAATTGTTAATTTTCCCTTTATTTTCAATAAAACTTTTTCAGAAAATTAAAAAAAAAAAATGTTCGAAATTATCCGAAATTTTGGATTCTTGGGGTTCGTATTCGCGGAGTTCTACTGTAGACATTAAACATTCTTTTCTCACTGTGAAGAGAAAAGCGAACTTCGGGATCTGCCGTGATTGGGTTCATTTGTGCCTTCCAGGCACTCATTCGGACTCGGACAAAGAAACTGCTGCTATGGGTTGTGACCCTCAGCAAATGAAGCTTTCAGCTAAGCAGACTTTAGAAAAAATAAATGATGCTATTGCTCATTCCTTCAACAACTACCAACGAAATGATTAGGGGTTTATTTTTTCTAATTTAGCACGCTGACGTAAATGATGTCTATAAATGTCCAATTGAGATTGTAGATTCAAATGGCGGCTGTAGAGTTTTGAGCGTGTAAAATAATTAAATAAGTAATTCCATAATCAGAAGGTAAACATTAAAGGTTTATTCGTCGCTCACTTCGTTCTTCTCTCTTTGCGATCTGTTGCCAACGCAACTTACATAAAAGATGGATCGCTGATTCTTAGCGTTGCCAGATACTACAGAGTATCCCCCCTGTGACAGAGGATAATACTATGGAACGACACAAAAATACAACATATACTGTAAAAATACACAACCATAAATGAAAATGAAGAGAGAAAAGAGAAAAAAATGTTACAAATAAATTATGATAAATTTACACAATCATTCCTATAAGACACAAGATGCAATTTTAGAAATATTACAATATGTGTATATATAATCAACTTACTACATGCTTACATACATAAACTTACATAAAAGATGGATCGCTGATTCTTAACGTTGCCAGATACTACACGGCTATTGCCGTCCTATATTCTTAGTATCTCTACCAGTAGCGAATCCAGGGGGGAGGTCTATCGAGCTGCACCCCCCGCAGAGCTAAACTAGAATTTATGATATTATTTAAAATCACTACAACTGTTTGTTAAGATATTAAACCCGTATTCTTTGAGACACATGATCTAACCATTGCCTACATGAACGTCCCTAATGGAATGAAGTAACTGTCTGTATCATCTAACATCTATTTGCACGATGTCGGCGCCAACTTTACTTTCTTATTCCTCACGCAAAATATGCATTTGATTTCAACATTAAAATGGCTCTCTACATTTTACATTCAGCAGTATGTTAACTGTATTAAAATGCGTTGATAAAATAATTAAAACATGTCAGCCATCATTAAGCTAACTAGATATATTTTCTGCTGTACTTAATTTATTCACAGTTTCACAGAAAAAATTGAGGAAAGAACAAGAGGAAGTAAAATCTGTTAGGTTATTTGCCTTAGCTTTCAATGGTGGAAGAGAAACGCGCAATTCAGTATGTGTTTAAACAATGAAAACGGCTAGAACTTCAGCGCAACAATGAAAAGTATTCTTGTAAATTATTCCTAATGATATTTTTAAATATTTATAAAAATTAGAGGAAAAACTCTACGGCAACTTAACTGAAATCATTGAAAAGATAATTTCTCGAATTTTAATTTGGCGTAAAATCATTTTTGTGCCGAAATATTTTCAGAAGTTATCAACGAAGAACGTCAAAATTTCTCTTAATTTTTAGTTAATGAAAATTCTTATTAAAATTTCAAAAGCAAAAGCTGTTCCGAAGTGGACATTTCCACCCTTCAAATTATGTTTGTGCTAAATTTCGTAGCTGTTGGCCCAGCGGTCTGCCTTGTAGAGACCTATACACAATCAAACGTATTCGCCTTTATTTATTAGAAAAAATAGAGATGTCCACAGCTTCGACATTGCTCTTTACTTGTAATGGCGAAATTTATATTGACTTGAAAAAAGTGATTTACACCCAAAATTCTTTTTGGACATAATTTAGAAATCAAGATTTTACCCAAATGACTGCAATTTCTTTCTTTCTGTTCATCTAACAACTAAATTCTGTTCATCTAACAACTAAATTCTGTTCATCTAACATCTAAATTCTATTCATCTAACATCTAAATTCTGTTCATCTAACTAAGCTTTACGATCAACATTTAAAATACAGAACTGGACGAAGAAAAGTCTGTAACAAAAGTAGCGTAACTAAGGTGGGACAGGTAGGGCAGGTGTTCTGGACTCAATTAACGGGGGCGCAAATTAAAGAATCAATTAGTTGTGTTTATAAGAAATGTACGTTTTTTTAAGTTCTTATTGTCAAGACTAGCCGCCTTCGGCGCCAGCTTGTTCACCGGGAATATAATTTCAGTTGAATCTCTTATGTATAACTTGATATTCATGATTATCCCTTCAAAAAGTAATTTTAAATTTCATTTGTGATAGACATTTCACCCATGTTCTTTCAGTAGACTTGCACCTGTTCACGAATGTCCCTAATGGTGTAAAGTAACTGTATGTGCCATGTAACATCCAATTTCGCGCTGTCGGAATCAACTTCACTCTTATTTTTCTTGCAAAATATGCGTTTCATTTCAACATTAAAATGTCTCGGCACATTTTACTTTCAGCAGCATGTTAGCTGGATGAAAATATATTTATTAAAACATAGCATTAAGCATTAAGATATTACCTTAGTTGTCAACAATGGAAGAGAAACACGCAAATAAATATTTGTTTAAACAATGAAAACGGTTTGAATTGCGTTGCAACAATGAAAAGTAATGTAGCAAATCATGCCAATATATATATATATTTAAATTAGAGAAAAAATCGTACAGCAACTTAATTGATGTCATTGAAAAGATATTTTCTTAAATTTTCAGATGGTATAAAAATAATTTTGGGGTTGTAATATGTTCGGAAGTTATTAAGGAAGAACGTCAAAATTTAGCATAATTTTTAATTAATTAAAATTCCAAGTAAAAATTTTAAAAACGGCTGCGAGGTGCACATTCTCACCCTTCAAGGTAAGTTTGTGCCAAATTTCGTTGCTGTAGGTCTAGCGGTGTGTCCTGCAGAGCGCCCACACGCACACACATTCTCCTTTATTATTAGTAGAGATTCTTAAAAACTGAAATGGTTACACCAAAGTGTGGGGAAATTTCAAGGGTGCAGTCTCATTTACGAGCGGAAACTATTCAAGCTGCGACAAAATAACAAATAATGTTGTGTTTCAGAGATCTGCTGACCAAGACTCCCATCTATGAGATTAAAAGCTCGTTTAAAAGAAATGTTCTTATCAGAGATTTGTGTCTCGGTGGGGTGGAAGGAAAGGGAAGACAATGATGCAAAAGTCTTTCTGTGGGTGTATGGTGTAAACAGTCCAACACGCAGGATAATGGAGAATGAAGGTTTATTCACAAATATGCAGGGAATCACGTAGCACAAGTAACAGGAAAAATAGATCGTGCACAGATTAGCAACGCAAACGGACAACAATTCACAGGTAATAACAATTCAGCACTTTGATATTAGCAACACAAACAGTCAGCAAATAACTAATAACGACAATAACAGCACTTTCAATAGCGCTCAGCTCACCATCTTCTTAGCTCGCACTGCAGACGAAACTCTAAAGTCGTTTCCAATGGATCAACACTACTTCCTCTGATACAGGCGCGGTCCTTATATACTGTCTCCGACAGGCCGTGACGTCACAAGGAGTTTTCTCGTATATTCAAGTGTATTCCCTTTCCTAATAGAAATATTGAGAAAAAGGGTTGCATTTTTTGGAATCATCTATTTGTCGCCAAGGTCTCGGAACAACCGCTGCCCGTCATTCCATGCTTAACCTTGTAAAATTCTCTCCCCAACCATAAGACTAAGGGATCTATTTTGGTACCCCCGGTTGGGGTGGGGTTCGGTTTTTCCGGGGCGCACCCCACCCCAACTCCCAACCCAACCGGGGGTACCAGAATAGACCCCTTAATCTTATGGTTGGGGAGAGAGTTTCCATGTTTGTAACAATAGGAATGATTATCTCTTCAGGGTTTCTCCGATTTGCCTGCTTCATACTGATTTGATATCGTCTTCTTCGGAAGTTTTTGAGAAATAATTAGCAAAAAGTGTTATTTTATTTTCAATCAGCAGAGAGAAAAGAGCGTGAAAAATATCTCGTTTTTTTTATTTATTTATATAGAGTAAAAACACTCCATCAGCTTTGAGTATCCAGCACCTTTCAGTACTGTGAGGCCGCGGTGGCCCAGTGGTAAGGTCTCGGCCTTGGGGCCGGAGGGTTCCAGGCTCGAAACCCGATTCCACTGAAAATCCGTCGTGTATGGGGGATGCTGCACGCTAAATCATACGTAGTAGCCAAGCGTCCTCCCGTTGGTCCCGTCCCTCCCAGGGGGTGCCAGCTCAGGTGTCGTCCACGTCATCTGACCGTGGTTCAAAATTACGAGGTCCTTCCCAAAATAACCCTCGTGTTGCTACAAAGCGGGACATTAATATAGGTAAAACTAAAAATCCTTTCAGTACTGAATACCTGCATAAATTGCAAATACAATCGTAGTTTATTTAAAAATTTTATTTCTCAAAGACAAGATGCCGTTTAGGAAACAGCGGGAGTGTTCTTCCCTAAACTTTTTCGTATACTTCCTCCAAAAGGTGCCGTTTCTCCTTCCCTCGCGTGGCTAAAAAAATTCGAACCTACTGTTATCCAGAATCCAATGACTATCAGAAGGTTTATCATTATAGTCATTGAAAAATATCTAGGTAAAGAAACGCATCTATCGCACACTGCTAGGTTTCACTCTTGCCGTCTCAAGGACAAACTGACGTAATTCGCTCCTTTCGGGAGAACATAAGATTGCCTCCGTACGCATGCGCGTGGAGATAGCGGATTGGTTTCAATGGTAAATTATACAGGCCGACAGGCAGTCAACCCTTTGACGGATTTGGCCCAACATTTTATACGGACCTACATTCATGACGATAAAACTGTGTACCAAATTTTATCCATCTAGCTATTCAAGTTTTTGAGTTATAGTGTTCATATGACTTCGGACATACAGACAGACAGACTTCCAGTTGACGGATTTTGTCCAAAATTTGATAGAAACCTACAAATTATGTTTAAAGACCACATACCAAATTTCATCCCCGTAGCTCTCATAGTTTTCGAGTTATCGTGTTCATAGACACAGACAGACATAATTCCAAAATTGTGTTTTTCGGACTCAGGGAGGTCTAAAACGTGGAGATTCGTCAAAATCTCGAGTTCGAATTTTTTGACGATTACAATACTTTCTCTTTGTGTACTTCGTATACGAGAAGGTAAAAGATAGAGAAAAGTAGGTTATCCTTATCACGAGTAATAATTAATTCTAAGAAATGTTATCATGCCTAATCATGTTCGTTTGTCATATGATGTCAATAATGTATGCATTTTCGTTAATTTCAATATTAACGAATAAATTAATAATGGTGTAAATTGACCATCATCCTGGGTTCAGAAATCTAAAGACATAAATCTTTTACAAGGAATTCAAATGCAAAACCCTTCACAGACATTCATTAACGTTAACTATTCTTGCTAAAATGCTATTTTCCAGAACTAGTTGACTAGAAATCTTCATTGCTGTTTGAAATTTGAATGACGGACCCCACGGATTCTTAAAGCATACGAAGGCAAATCAATCAATATCTTTCGATTCTGTATTGAAGTATATATAATGATTAGGCATGATAACATTTCTTAGAATTAATTATTACTCGTGATAAGGATAACCTACTTTTCGCCTATTTTTACTTTCTCGTATACGAAGTACACAAAGAGAAAGTATTGTAATCGTCAAAAAATTCGAACTCGAGATTTTGACGAATCTCCACGTTTTAAACCTCCCTGAGTCCGAAAAACACAATTTTGGAATTATGTCTGTGTGTGTGTCTGTTTGTGAACATGATAACTCGAAAAATATTAGAGCTACGGGGATGAAATTTGGTATGTGGTCTTTAAACATAATTTATAGGTATTTATCAAATTTTGGAGAAAATCCGTCTACGGGAAGTCTGTCTTTCTGTCTGTCCGCGGTCATGTGCACGCTATAACTCAAAAACTTGGAAAGCTAGATGGATAAAATTTCATACACAGTTTTATCGTCATGAATGTAGGTTCGTATAAAATTTTGGGCCAAATCCGTCAAAAGGTTGACTGTCTGTCGGTCTGTATAATCGCATCTTCAACGAATCCGTCATCTCCATGCGCATGCGTACTGGTAGCAATCTGTGCACGCGGGAGGATTATGCGACTTTGTCCTTGAGCCAGCAAGAGTAGAAATCGGTACGCATTTAAATCGGAACGCATCTCTGAATTTGATTCTTTACCTAAATATTTTCTGATAGTCATTGGATTCTGGGTTACAATAGGTTCGAATTTTCTTATCCAAGCAGGAGGAAGGGAAACAGCACCTTTTTCGAGAAGTATACGAGAAAGTTTAGGGGAGATCACTCCCTCTGGTTTTATAAACGGCATCTAGTCTTTGCGAATTAAAATTTTAAAATAAACTACGATCGTATTTGCAACTTACAAATTATGCAGGTATTCGGTACTGAAAGGATTTTTAGTTTTTGCTATATTTAGTTACAGCTAATATCTTGAAAAATCTTTCCGAATTTAAATTTTAGACAAATTATATCACCTTAGTTTTATTTTTAATTAAAATGTTGAGTTGAAGCCATTGACTCGATTATGTCTAGAATGATGCCTTTGCCTATAGGTGGAAAACATTTACCTCGGTGTAAAAAGAAATTAATATGCTACAAAATAAATTTGGAATTATCTCAATTACGTTCATACGTCAGAGAAATATTTAAGCATCTAATCTTCTAGTCAAAAGCGAATGCCAGAAAAAAACCAGCGGGAGTGGCTTCCCTAAACTTTCTCGTATACTTCCCCAAAAAGGTGCTGTTTCCCCTCCCACCGCGTGGATAAATTAGAAGACCACATACCAAATTTCAATTATCTAATGCAAGTTACTAAAAGATTTGCACACATCTAAGCAGCCTTTTAGCTTGCCAGCAATATCTCCGATCTGATTGTTACAAATTTACTACCGATAGTTGGAGTTGAAAATATCATGCACATTGGCAGAGTGCTTAAGAAATTAAAAAAGCATGAAAAACAGAACTGATGAATCAATTGACACTAATTTTGGTTTGTTACTTTATAACTTTACTTTTAACAACTACTTTCGTTCTGTCAGAGTAAAAATGATGCAAAATCCACTCAGAAAAAAATGCATTACGAAATATACAAAAAAGAACTAACCGCAAATGAAATATGCAATTCTTATTGAGAAAATGTTTCGGCGTGAAAGAAAAATTAAGAGAAAACACCCCATAATTAATTCACTTTTATTCGAGAAGAATTTGGCAGTGAGCCAAGACAGACCGTATAACGGGAACAGCTGTAAAAACGCGTGCCTTTCTTTTGCTTCGTACAATGGCGAAGAAATCAAATATGCAAAGTCAACCAGTTGACGGACTTGGCCCAAAATTTTATACGGACATACATTCATGACGATAAAACTGTGTACCAAATTTTATCCATCTAGCTATTCAAGTTTTTACTCTCTCGTATACGAAGTATACAAAGAGAAAGTATTGTAATCGTCAAAAAATTCGAACTCGAGATTTTGACGAATCTCCACGTTTTAGACCCCCCTGAGTCCGAAAAACAAAATTTTGGAATTATGTCTGTGTGTCTGTCTGTGAACACGATAACTCGAAAACTATTAGAGATACGGGAATAAAATTTGGTTTGTGATCTTTACACATAATATGTAGGTTTCTATCAAATTTTGGACAGAATCCGTCAACGGGAAGTTTGTCTGTCTGTATGTTCGATGTCATGCGAACGCTATAACTCAAAAACGATAAAATTTGATGGATAATCATTTTTGATGGATAAAGCCAGATGGATAAAATTTGATACACAGTTTTATCGTCATGGATGTAGGTCGGTATAAAATTTTGGGCCAAATCCGTCAACAGGCTGACTGTCTGTCGGTCTGTATAATAGCATACTTGTTCAACTCCATGCGCATGCGTAAATGCTTGCGCAAGGAAGGGAGACTCCGAAAACTTGGCAGTTTGCCAAAGACCAATTCTGACGGCGAGATTTTGTAAGGCAGCAAACATTTTGGGCGTCTTGTTTTACTTGCGTATTCGAAGCAATCTCTGCGCATGCGCAAGCTATTCTCCTGTTTTCTTCTCCGCACGCGGAACTTGCATTGCTCGAGTTTGATAAAAAAAAATACATACGTATCTTTTTGAATATGATTCTTCACCTCAATATTTTACTATCACTATAATCAACAATGAAAAACCTTCTGATAGTCATTGCATTCTGGGTTACAGTTGGTTCGAACTTTTTATCAACGCAGGGGAAGGGAAAGGACAAATGTTTGAAAAGTATACGAGAAAGTTTAAGGGAGGCCACTCCCGCTGGTTGAGTTAGGCTATGCGCATACATGCAATTATTAATCGGGCAACAGTTTAGTTG
>BGPR01001514.1:78641-100691 GCA_013235015.1 Araneus ventricosus
TTTGGAATATGATTCTTCACCTAAATATTTTACTATCACTATAATTTACAATGAAAAACCTTCTGATACTCATTGTATTCTGGGTTACATTGGTTCAGATTTTTTTATCCACGCAGGGAGGAAATGACAAATGTTTGAGAAGTATACGAGAAGGTTTAGAGGAGGCCACTCCCGCTGGTTATTTTGTTCTTCTAGTTTAGGCTTATCAGGTAGTTTAGGCTTATTAAAAGCGTGATTAAACGCAGGCATCATTAATTGCTCGATTGGGATGCGTACTGAATAACATTGTTCATATAAATTAAGCTTTTGTTTTGTGAGTGATCAATTGGATTGGTTTGGTTTTGTTTCGTGGCACAAAACGGTGCTTGTAGGCTATGCGTGCTCAATTTGAAGTGCTTATCTTTGGAGTGACTTTAATTCGATATTGTTTGATTTCTCAAAATGGACAAGAGGTTGAAAACTGGAACTCTTAAGAGATCAGCATCACAGAACTGGAATTCGAACTACCGATTTGTGGCAGCTATGGGGATACCTGTGGTCAGCAAGATGAAAATTATGAACTGCAAGGCCGACTGATTGGCCTGTTCGGGTAGAAATAAAGTGGGTTTTGTTAAAAAAAAAACCCAAAACATGAGTGTACCTCGGAAGAAGAAAATATTCTAACGAATACTTAAAATATGGATTTTCCGTCACGGGTGATGAATATTGTCCAAAACCTCTCTGCGTTATTGCTCTGAGAGATATTTCAAATGGCAGCATGAAACCATCTTTACTAATGCGCCATTTAGAAACAGAACATCCAACTTATAAGCAAAAGAAATATTAGTTTTTTCAACGACTATCAAGCAGCCATAATTTAAATTCTTGTTTGATATCCACAAAACAAAGAAAATGAGGCATCATCAATAATAAGTTATCATATTGCAAAAGTTGAGAAAATCATACTATCGCTAAAATTTGTATTTCCATGTATCAAGGATGCGGTTGACTGCATCTGGTGAAGACCATGTCAAAAATCAAATATTCCTTTGTCTAACAGCACAGTTTCTCGGAGTTAAACTTGTCTATTGACATTGAAGCTACTACTCAAATGAAAGAATAAAAAAGACCCTTCTTTTCAATACAGGTCAATGAAAGCACTGATGTTTCCGATATGTCAATTTTGCTTATTGTGCAAGATATTTGAATTGACAGAACTTGAAGAAAACCTCTTATTTTTATCCTCTCACTAAAGATGTACTGGCGAGGACATATTTAATACCATTCACATTATTTCTGTGAAAACAGAAATAGAGTTGGGCTAAGTGCTGTGAGTGTTTGCACAGATGGTGGAAAATTTATGTCTCTTGTCTTTGGCACTCTTAAGTTTTAAAAAATAGATTTATCAGAAAATACCGGAATTCCGGTATTAAGGATGAAGAAAATACCGGACCGGAATTCCGGTATAATACCGGAACACAATCACCCCTGATTTTATGGCCAGCGGCATGCTAGCTGGATTACAACACGCTGTAAAAAGAATGAAAACGTAGACATTCAGCTTGCAGGATATATTTCTTAATATAAGCAAAACAGCACCTCGGATAACTTGTTTTACAGATTTCACAAAAATGTTGATGAAATAAAATGTATTAGGATCCTATATCAGATTACAACGATGAAAGGGAAATAGGCATTTAAATATTTGTTAAAACAATGAAAACGGTTTGAGTTGCGTTGGAACAATGAAAAATATTGTTGTAAATTATGCTAAAAAATATTTTTAAAAAATTATTAAAATTTGAGAAAAAAAATTGTACATCAACTCAATTCATATCATTGAAAAGATATTTTCTTGCATTTTCAGATAGAGTAAAAATGATTATTGTGCTGTAATATTTTCGAAAATTATTAAAGAAAAACGAAAAAGTTAGTTCAAATACCTAGTATTCTGTAGATGAGGTACAAGATAATTTGCTGAATAATCCCAACTCTAATAATGCTGGAAATTATGGTCTTCGTCCCAGAAACATCTCGTAGAGAAAGAGTTCCTGCTCGTTATGAATTAAATGTGGCAGATATTGTGACACCACTAGCACAACACCTGTATGAAAAGTTTATCTAATCGAGAGTGGCAACGTGTGGATGCTATGGATACTGTTATCATGCAAAGCGGCTCAATCTCCTGATACCACTTTTACGCAAGTCGAATCTGATTGGCTAATCGGATCATGTCATCGGTCACGTGGATTTCTCGCCAATATTCCAGTAACTTTTTTGATTTTGAATGTGCGCGGTTTTTTCAATTACAAGCTTATGGCGCTTTACGTTTTCAATGAAAAAGCGAAGCTACGAGGTTCCCACTTTGCTGAAAGCGAAGCCGCTGATGTTTTTTAAAGTTAAACAATTTGCCCGGTACCCACTTCAGATGCCGTGCGCTTGCGCAATCAGAAGGTCATGTGAGCTGACAAACCAATCAGATTCGACTTGCGTAAGGTGGTATCATGGGATTGTGGCGCCTGTTTATCATGTGTTGATGCTGAACAGGGATATAGGTAGTCATGGACGGAGAAATTGGTCGAGAATTAGCGGCGTCTGTTTGTTTGGTTTGTGTTTTACAGTGTAAAGTTATGTACAATTGAAGTTGGGTTGCTGTTGGCGGCTGGGTTTGTGCCTTTGGCATTTACTTTTTTTGTTGTTGTTCTGCTTGCTGTCGGTAAGTTTGAACTTTTTTTTCTTGTTAACCACTCGGGTAGAGTGGGTCGAACTTGTTATGACCAAACGTGCTCATTCCGATCCTGATGAACAAGCTGCGAGGCCAAATAAAACCTCCAGAAAACTTAATTTATTCATTAAGGACATTGGTGATGCAGAAAAGGCGAAAATTGCAATTGCTCACGCAGCTAAACAAGTTAAAGGGGTTACTGACACGGAAACAGGTGGTTGTCCGGTTACCACACCAAAGAAACTGCACACAGCTTTTGACTCATTATTATAAAAAGATGATAATTACTTTATCACTAAAAGTAAAAAGCTTATTATAGTTACAAACCATTCTTCAACGGTGGATAAGCTCCTTAAATTGTCAAAAATTAATGATGTACCACTACGATACAGGATTATCGAAAATACCCTATCGACTCAATATATAGTGCGAAATGTCGTGATCGAGATTGCGGAAGAACTTGAAAAGGAACAAATTCCCGTACTTAAAATTGTTAGATTCACAAAAAAGGACTCGCATGAACCGACCCTAGTTGTTTTTATCAAAGAGTTGGGAGTCGCATGTAGAGACAAGATTAAACTATTTAGATGCATTCTTAGAACCCATAAATATATGGAAAATTCTAAAGTGTGTAGTAAGTCTTTTGGTTTTCGACATTTTCAGACTACTTTCTCGAAAAACCAAAGATGCTATAAATGTGGGTCAGACGAAGTAGACCATAATTGTACAATCACCGAAAAAAAATGTATTAAATGTCATAGCTCGGACCACTATGTTAACGATTTCCAATCATGCTCGATTCGGACAAAGAAAAAGAAAGAATTAACAATAACGACCGATCACAGAAACAACAAAAGGATAGTCAAAATCACGCAAAAGCTCCACTAGCGTCAGAAGTGGAGAAAAGCGGTTTGGCTCAAAACGTGCATCGAATAACATCGGATTTGACGGAACTAAAAGAAATAGTAGACAATCTAAAGGAAATTATGGATGTGGAAACGACCTAAATAACTTTCATAGTGTCCATCAACCAGATACAGACAATCTTAGAGAATTGAACGCTCGTATCGCAAAGGAAGTGATTGAATTAAGAGCGGAAGTCACCCGGTTGAAGTTTGGCTTGGAATCTTATGTCAAGGGGGATCCACCCTCCAGATTCGATGACATTCATATTTCTTCGGACCCCTTTCTTGGAAACGGCTTCTTAGCCGTCCCACTCGAACAGGACTTTAATTTATTTGATGGGGAAACACTTGTTTCCTCAGACTTAGCAAACGGCTAAGGGTTTTTTTTGTACATATTTTTTTTTCTGTGTGTATATATTTTTACGATAGTATGGTGAATTTAATCCATTGGAATGCCCGCGAGCTTCGTAATAAAGCTCTTGCCAAAGAAAGTATCTTGAAGGCGGACATAATTGCTATTGAAGAGACTTTCCTGACCCCCTCTGTTAATTCTGCTCTTCCAAACAAAATTTTATACAGAACAGATCGACTCCTCTTCTGGAGGCCTTCTCATTGGAATAAACAAAAAGTTTTCGCCGCATTTAGTTCAGTTGCATCTTCCCCCTTCTGAAGTGGAAGTTCAAGCGGTTCGAATAGTCATTGAATCTAAATACATTTTAATCATTAATATTTATTATTCTCATGGAAATTTCGAGCCCAGTTTCCTGGAAAATCTCTACGAGTCTATTTCACCACCATTTATCATTGTGGGAGATTTCAACATTCATCATCAGATTCTTGGTAGCTTACGAACAAGTAAGAGTGCGAATGTTGTTCTGGATTGGATATCAACACATAATATGTGCATCCTGAATACTTCAGATCCAACCCCAGATAGCAAAGAAAGCTTGTCTGAAAGGCTTTGGAAACCTTGTCGTCGGCAAGGGTAAAGGGTTGTCACAAAGGTTTCCATGACAAGGGTTGAACCTTTCGGCAAGGTAGCGGAAAGGTTCGCTAGTCAACAAGAAACAAGGTTTTCTGTAAGATTTCCCCCAAGCTTTTATTACAAGCTTGTTTTAGGCTTTCCTCAAGCTTGTTTCAGGCCTTTCAAAAGGTTGTCAGTAAGATTTCCCCAAGCTTTTATTACAAGCTTGTTTCAGGTTTTCCTCAAGCTTGTTTCAGGCCTTTCAAAAGGTTGTCAGTAAGATTTCCCCAAGCTTTTATTACAAGCTTGTTTTAGGCTTTCCTCAAGCTTGTTAAGAGCCCTCCTTCGGCGGACAAAATAGAGCTCCCCTTCCCCCCTCCGAAGCCGTAATCTTACAGAAGGGTCCAATCCCTTTTTTTCACCCCCTCTTCAAAGCCAAACAGAGGGGTCTAACCCCCTTTTTTATCCCCCTTCTTCTGACGTCATCTGGAATGTCAATTAATTGGAAATCTTAATTATTAATTTCAGTTAGTTTGATTAATCTAATTTTTAATTGAACTTGTACGATTAGATTGTGACAAAACTTCAACAAATTCTTCTCAGCCGCGGATCGAACTCGCGTTCCTAGAGGTGGAAAGCAAACGCTATACTGGACGAGGCTACACACGATAGGACAGGTGGTTAATAAAAAGCTTTCTTACGTCAATTTTGCGGGAATTGTTTACGAAACAGTTTATGCGGAAATGCTTTCGCAGACTTGTCGTTCAAACCTTGTCGGTGAGGGAATTCATAAAAAGCTTTTCTTTTTTGCGGCAATGGTTTCCTAAACGGTTTTCGCGGAAATGCTTTCGCGGACAGCCTATGGAAAGTGAAATAGCAACCTTTCCGCAACCTTCTTCGCTATCTGGGACGTATTTCAAACAGGGATGCAATCCATCTCTGCCTGGACCTTTCTATCTGTTCTCCAGACCTTTTACACGAAATTAAATGGACAGTCCACAACGATACGTTTGACAGTGATCATTGTCCAGTCGAAATCTCATTCAATCACGGTAACACGAAGGGGCCATCTGTCCGTCGTCGAATTCATTGGGGAAAATTTGGAAAATCGTTAAATTCTATACTAGATCTGGAGCTTACTTCTAGGGCAAAAGCGGAAATTTCTTCTCCTGGCAAAGCAATCAAGATTCAATCCATATTGGAAAAGGGCCAAACACATAGCAGCTAGACTACGGAAAAGAATCATCCACTTGAAAAGATCATACTGGGACAAGCTTTGTGATAATGTGGGTTCGTCGAAAACCAGCTTTCGAATAATCAGATTACTCCGCATTAGAGATATCCCATAACAGAATGCGCACCAATTAATCATTTTGGAAGGCTCCAATATTGCCTCTCCTCTTGGTCAAGCCAATGCTTTCGGATCGATTTTCGGTAGCTCTCCTATTTCGGAAGGTATTCCTTTTGATTTTTCAGGAGCAGCTACTCCAATGGATTCAAAATTTTCAATCGGGGAACTCTTACAATCTCTTCCAAAGAAATTGAACAGTTCTCCGGGATCTGATGGGATTACAGGCCGAATGCTCCGGTGCCTTTCATCGGTAAACCTTGAAAAACTCCTCAGTTTAGTTAATAAAATCTGGTGGTCAGGAAACATCCCTCCCTCATGGAAACATTCTGTGATTATACCTATTTTATCGGAACTGAAGTCCTATAGACCAATTTCTCTAATTTCTGTATTGTGTAAAACAACAGAACGAATGATATGTCGTCGGTTGACAGACTTCTTTTCGAAAGAAAATATCTTGCATCCTCACCACTTTGGATTTTTACCGTTTAGAAGTTGTGAAAGTTTGCAAATGGTGTTCTTCAACATTTTACTGAAAGCGCGTAGCAATAAAGAATACATTATTGCAGCTTCGCTTGACATTTCCTCAGCATACGACTCTGTATGGCCTGATGGTGTGGTCTACAAAGCTCTACAGATTGGTCTCTCTGGTCACACAGCCCGCTGGGTTCATGAATTTTTGACAAATCGCACCCTACAAGTACGTTGGTCTGGAAAACTTTCTGCATCCTTTACGAGTAACAGAGGGGTGCCCCAGGGCTGTTGCATCTTCCGTACCTTTTCAGTTTATCTTCATGATTTATTCGAAATTATTCCTCCTGGAGTAACCTGTCTTATTTACGCAGACGATATTTTTATCATTTGCTCGGATCCCTCTCTTCAAAATGTAAAAACCAAATTACAGATAACTATTCAGAAAATTCAGATATAGTGTCAGACTTGGAAATTAAAGTTGGACCCAACGAAATCCACGGTAGTAAATTTTTTCAATAAAAGGCAGACCCCTAATTTTCAAATATCCATAGATAATGCATATATTCTCTGGTCTTGGTATCTTCTTTTCAGCCAACTTATCATTTAATTACCATTTTAACTATGTTGCGAGGAAAGCTTTAAAAAGACTCGGATACCTTCGAGCTTTGGGCGGGTGTAATTGGGGCCCAAATACAGTTCACCTGCTAAGGTTGGTAAATGCTTGCATCCGGAGCATTTGTGAGTTCGGAGCGCAAGTCACGAATTATGCAGGCTCAACAAGCTGGCGGAAATTGGAAGTTTGCGGCGGGACTTCCTCGTTGGACCCCGATCCCTGTTATGTTTGCTGAAACGGGCGAAATTCGTCTACGAGATAGATGTTTAGCTCTTTCCACTAGTTTTTTACTTCGACATTTTGCGTTGGGAAATAAATTTTCCCCAATTAAGAAGTCTAATCTTTGTACTTTGGATGGTTTACGTCCATTATTTAAAGAACGGTTTTCAGGGGGTACGAACTGGCTCAAATTTCTGAAGGATGTAAATGTTAGCATTGAAAATTTTATTCCTTTTGTGTACCCTGTTGAGCTGCAGAAGGAGAATAAAATTCGCATTCGTACGAATGATCTCCCTTTCCAACAAAGTCAAATCCCATCTCCTACCATTTGTAAATTATTTGACGAATATGTCAATAAAGAATGGAATTCTTCTATCTTGATCGCTAAAGACGCGTCAAAAGGTGAAGGTGTTTCGCTTGCGGCACTAAACATCACATATAACCGAACTCTCACCCTTAAGCTTCACCCTAAGAACTCAGTTTTTACAGCTGAAGGATGCGCGATATTGATTGCGATCAAACGATTTATGCAAGAAGAGGACAAATCTTATATTTTATGCTCAGACAGCTTGTCGGTTCTAAAATCACTTGAATCTCTCCATAGGAAATCGCCAACGATTTCACTTCAAATAGGATCTGCGATTATCCGGGCTATCCCTAGAAGTAAAGCTATAAAATTAGTATGTGTACCTGCTCATGTGGGGATCACGATTAACGAACAAGCAGACGAAGAAGCAAGAGCTGCACGTACTTCAGATGTGAATATTTATCCTTGTATTTCGACAGGGGACCTCAGAAAAGTTATTTTCCGAGTGCAAGCAGAGCAGGGTCGCATTCAATGGGAAAGCACTAAATACTTTCGATCTTTTACGCACCTTCCCAAAACAACGAAGACTCAACTATTACCTCGGAGAAGGGAAATTCTTCTTACACGGCTTCGAACCCGGTCTTTACCTACAAAGGCTATACTTTTCAAAGTTGGTCTGGAATCATCTCCCTTATGCCGCCAGTGCGGCATAGTCGATTCGAACGACCACCTTTTACTAACCTGCTTCGTGTTTGATCAGCTCAGGAACAATCTCAGAGCGTCGTTGGGTATTGGATCCCTCCATTACAATTGGATCTGCACTGCTGTTTCCACCTTTAACCGGAGAGCCTGCTCGGCTGTCCTTCATTTTCTTCAAAGCACCAATCTCTTTTAAGATTGCAATTTAAATTAAAGGATCACTGGCAAAGCCCGTTTTTAGTGTAGCATAAGCCAGTAAAAGCACTCCTCAACTTGACTTCACTTGACTTGCTGAATAAAGATGACGTTACTATTAACAAATGGCTGGACTTGAATATATTGTACAAAATGTACAAATGACTTATTAATATGAATAAGTATAAACATTACAGATAATTGGAAAGAAGCCATAAAGGAAGAATTAAATTCTCTTGAGAAGAATGAAACGTGGGATCTCGTGCCTGTTCCAGAGACAAGTTCGTGTTGCTTCAAAACGGGACGTTAATATAACCTAACCAGAGACAAGTAATGCAATCGGATCGAAGTGGGTCTTCAAAATAAAATATCTTCCCAATGGAGAAATTGAAAGATATAAAGCACGACTCTGTGCGAAAGGATTCTCCCGAGTGGAAGGAGTAGACTTCAGCGAGACCTTCTCACCAACTTCTAGGTTTGGCACCATTAGTCATATTAGCTATTGCAGCACAAAGATGGCAATTCATACCAGTCGATATTAAAAATGCTTTTCTGTATGGTGAAGTCCAGAAGACAATATTTATGGAACCTCCTCCTGTCTTGAATTATTCTAAAGGTCTAGTGTGTCAACTTAAAAAATCTCTCTATGGACTGAAGCAAGCATCCAGATGCTGGAATAAGACTAGGGACTGCAATCCGGCACCAATTTCAATCCGGCCGGATTGGTCACATCAAAACTATTTTGCCTTTTCATTCCAAAATCAGTAGGCGCTGTGGCCTAGTGGTAAGGTCTCGACCTCGGGACCCGGAGGGTCGCAGGTTCGAAACCCGATTCCACTGAAGATCCGCCGTGTATGGGGCCTGTTGCACGCTAAATCATACGTAGTGGCCAAACGTCCTCCCGTTGGTGTGGCGCGGAAGTTTGGAGAGGGGGGTGCCAGCTCAGGTGTCGTCCTCGTCATCTGACCGCGGTTCAAAATTACGAGGTCCGTCCCTAAATAGCCCTCGTGTTGCTTCAAAACGGGACGTTAATATAACCTAACCTAACCTAATCATTCCAAAATCAACTGTATAAAAGATGATCAAGTGAGTATTACAAAGTTTATTTCTTATGAAATCAACTTTATTTACACTGTTATTATTAATCAATACTTATGTATAAATAAACAATAAAAATTTAGTATACTGTAACTAGTTAAATTGTAATTGCTATATTAGTTTAGTAATAATTAAATGACAGGCAGTTAAGTTCAGTCTCACTTACTGGGTTTCTCAAATGACATCAATGATGTAATGTAACTAACATTACATTATGTAAGTAACTTATATTAAATCTAACTAAATCAATCTTATCAACTGAGATCACAATAATTAGGTAATTTAGGCAAGCTAAGCAGTCTCATTCTTATAATTATGACAGTCATCATGAATCTGTTTAATCAATGGCGTTTATCACAATAACGAGTTGAAAACTTCTTATTTTTTAATATACTTACTTTAAATTATTATTTTAAGTAAAACAATTATTAAAAAATCACTTTTGGTTTTGAAAAAAGGATCGTAGGAAACAAATAGTGTTAATTGTGTCATCTGCCAATTGACTTCTTACAGAGCTACAAATATAACCAGCGGCCGAGAAGGCCCTTTCTGCTTCTACACTCGGTTTTATTGTCAACAAATACTCATGAATAGAAGACAAGTATTTTCCTCGAACTTCTTCACTTTCATATTCAGTCATTTTCCTTTTTTAATATTTTCTCAAAATCTTTCTCTTTCTTTGGTATTTATGCTATAGGTTTTCAAAATCTTGCATTTGTAATTCTTTCTGTAATGCCAAATCATTTTTCAATGACGATGAATCTAAGTTATTTTCTACTATATAATCTGTGTTTTCGTTAAAGCTATCATCTTGAATAACTCTTTCTAAGATATTTTTCATTTCTAATTGTATAACTTTTTTTTTGGCATAGTAAATGTATCATCAGCTCGTCTTGTATCATCATATTTTTTGGATTCTGTAAGCATATTAATATTCCTGTTACTACAGTGCGGCGTTCTTTTATCCTCGCACGCAGTGCCTCAGATAATTCAACACTTAACATTGTGTCTTCAGTAAGCAACTTCTCTAAAATAAACTTTAGTGTTGTTTCAGCAGTTAACAGGGTCGAATCTCTTCTGCATAGTGCATCTACAATTACTTTAAATGCCTGCAAACTCTCAATCAGGTCTTTTATTCTCGACCATTCTAGGCCGCTACATTTTGTGTCGGATCCTTTATCAATCAAATCTTTATCTATGCACACTTTCAGCTTATGAAATCTTTCTATCATAGCCAGAAGACTGTTCCAATGTGTGCGGCAGTCTAAAATAAGGCTTAATCCTTTGCTTGTATCTTCTTTCACATACTTTTGCAGGTACATATCGTATTTAGCAGGCGATCTTTTGAATAACTTCACCACTTTCCGCATTTTTTGAAGAAGATCATTGTATCTAGGAATTGCTTCAGCCCTTGAAAGATGAAGATTACGAGGATCTGTTGTTGTTGTTACTGTTACTCCTTGTTCTTCATGAGTATCATTCGTGTCTTCGTCGTCTGTATCTGATTCATTAGAAGTTATTTCTTGGTGTTCCTCTTCTCTTTCTATATTCTTTTTATATTAATATGTGGACCACTGCTAATTGTAAACCATGTGCGAAGCACACTTGCTGGTAGGAACTCGTAAGCCGTCAATATACATCAATATTAGTGTCAGAGTCAAGACCGAAGCTTTCTAGGCGCTTTCTTATCAAACTGATAGTATGTTCCGCAGTACACGAGTCATGTATACTAATTAAGCCCAGATTAAAGTGTTTTTCTCTGTATTGTACGTTCAGGTTCAAATATCGGTGATTTTTCTGAGAAGTCCATTCGTAAAAACTTAAAGCGAATCTTTTTCCTTGTTTCTTAAGATATTCAAACTCAATAATCAAGTCAGCTTTAACGGTGTTTGCAAAATTTGTAACTATAGATCTTATTGTGTTTGGTGAATTAGGAAGTTGAAATCTGCTTTTCGAAAACAAATATTTCAATTCTGACGATGAACAAAATTAACTGAGGGCCACACCATCTTTACAGACCATTCTTGAGACCATCTTCTCCATAGAGTTTTCCTTTTTGAAATAACCATCAATTGTCTTTTTATTGTGTATTCCTTCCTCACAAATAATATCAACTGAATCAGTTTTTGACGTGGATACTTTAGGAAATAAATCGTGGTGGGGCAGGCGCGGAGTGTGGTAGCGGGTGAGTCAGTGTTGAACGACTCGTACTCACCAAGAATTTAAGTACCTACTCTGCAACAACGCGAGTATTTTTTCAAGAAATCGGTTTCATGTATTTTTTTAATTTACCGGATCCGGTTGACGTCTAATCATGCCGGATCCAGTTTTCCGGATTGCAATCCCTAAATAAGACCTTCTTCGAATTTCTAACCAATTTTGGTTTCAGCCAAAGTATAGCTGATATGTGTTTTTACTGGTGTGTTTCGAGTAAAGAAAGTACTTCTCATTTTATATGTGGATGATGCTTTAATATTTTGTGAAGAAAGGAAAGTATTACTTGAAATTATAGATGACCTAAGAAAAAGGTTTGAGGTCACCATTTGTGACACTGGATGTTTTGTGGGTATGGAGATTGATTACAGACAAGATGGTACAATTTTCTTACATTCAGAAAGCTACATAAAGCGTATTCTGAAACGATTTAATTTAGATGGATCAAACCCCTATACTATTCCAGCAGACCCTGGAACAATCCTCTCGTCTGATTCAAATCCATTACCAGAAGGAACAACCATTCCTTACAGGGAAGCTATTGGATCCCTGATGTTCCTTGCCATTACCACACGTCCAGACATAGCTTTTGCTGTTAATGTGGTCAGTCGATTTCAATCCAATCCTGGTCACAAGTGCATTGGAATGCTGTGAAACGCATTTTTAGATATCTGAAAGGTACAGCAGCCTATGGTTTCGAATACTCTCCAGTAATCAACAGTGCTTGTCATCTTATTGGATATTCTGATGCTGACTATGCCAATGATGTGGGCACAAGAAAGTCTACCTCGGGTTATGTGTTCATACTCGGCAATGGTTCAGTAACCTGGTGTAGCCAGAAACAGTCAACTGTCTCTACATCTACAACTGAGGCTGAATATATTGCAGTTTCAACTGCAGTGAAGGAAGTATTATGGCTTCGCCAACTTCTAAAACATGTTAGTAAAAGTAAATTGTGTGATGAGGGTATTACTGTCTTTGTTGATAATCAAAGTGCTATTAAGTTGATTAAAAACCTTGTGTTTCAATAACGTACAAAGCACATTGATGTGAGATACCATTTCATTTGTGAAAAGTGTGAAGATGGATCTGTGAATATAAAGTATGTGAAATCTGAAGAGCAGTTGGCTGATATTTTTGCAAAAGCTCTTCCCAAGGTAAAGTTTGAAAAGTTAAGGGAACTGCTCAACATAAAAGAAATGAACCATTTGTGTGACTCTTAAAATGGACAATATGTGTGATTGACCTTTCACTGAACTGTGAATCACAACCATTTTTATATATTCTAGAATTTGTTTTAATTATCATTGATCTTATATAAGTGTATTGAGTATGTGTATTATTTTTTGTGATTATTGATTAATCTTATATAAGTGTCTAAAGTGTATGCATAGTGATTTTTTTTAAATTTGTTTTTTTTAAAATTTAAGTGACAACATAATTGGGAGTATTAAGTTTGTTAATTCTGTTGTCACATTTACTGTGTATCTGGCAATACATTTTTATGATGTATGCTTTGGCAACACTGTTCTGTTGCAGTCGGTTGTTGATATCGTGGTTGTGTTCCCGTAACCGGCGTGTGATATCATTTATTAATACTATCTAACCAAGGATCTAAAATAAATTTTTATATTGTAGTGTGATAATTCTCCAGACCTGAAGAGTCGTCATCATCAGTATGCGATTGGAGGATCGGTTCTCCAACTTGATGATGAAAGTTGAACTGTTGAGCGTCATATTTAATATTGTTGTCTTCACAATATTTCTTCACGTAATTGTGGCTCCTCAGACGTGGACCAGCTTTTCCTCCTGGATAATAGTAAACGTCAAAATTACCTTTAGTTTTACCAGACTTCCTTTCTATCCCATTCTATATCTTGAAGTTGTGGTTTCTCACTCGTGGATGAATTTTCGGTTGTGGTTTCCTCATCTTCAATTTCATCACGTGCAGGAGATAATCGTACAAAATCTCTTCTCTGAAATAGACTTGTTCTGCTATATCCCTTTTTATAAATTCATTAAACTTGACATGCTTAGTTTCCACTACCTTTCTTTCTTTAGGGAACCAAATTCGGTATCCTTTAGTTTTGAATGTATATCCTATTAAAACTCCTTCTTTCGCTTTGGAATCTAATTTGTCCCTTTTTATGCTTCTCTACACATAAGCTAAACTGCCAATGACTTTAAGATGTCTAATTGAGCATTTTCTTCCATACATCAGGGGATAAGGAAAGTTTCCTTTTATACTTTTGTGTGGAAACCTATTCTTCAAATAGATGAATGTGTATGCCAATTCAGCCCATAGGTCCTTGGGTAATTCAGCTTCCAATCTAAGGCATCTAACACCTTCAGCCATGGTTCTATTCAGGCGTTCAGCCACTCCATTCATTTCTGACGAATAGACATTAGTTCTTTGATGCTTGATCCCTGCCTTCTTCAAATATCTGGGGACAGAATTCCTGTCCTAACAGTTCTAATTATCCTATTTGCTTCTCAATTTCAGTCTTAAAAGTGTTGAAGGCTTTCAGATTTTGATTTTTATTTTTCAATGGAAGGACCCAAGCATATCTTGAAAAATCATCTACTATTGTTAGCATATATCTAGTTTGACCATAAGATGGACCAACATTACAACTCCATAAATCTAAATGTAATAGCTCCAAAGGTTTCTTGGTATATATTCGATCAATCTTCTTGAAGCTTGCTCTAGTCATCTTCGACTTTATATATATATCGCATTGCTTCTGTTGACCTTTAAGATTTATACCATATATTAATTTGTGTTTGGTCATATGCTTCAGAGATTCAACATTCTGATGTCCAAAATGGCGATGCCACTTCATAATATCCTGCCGCTCTTTCGGTTGATTTTCTTCTGTGACAACACTTATATTTACGCAGGTTTCTTTGGCTATTCTTGAATGCAGAATATATATTTTTCTCTAAAGTCGCAACCGCTATCAGTTGGTTATTTGGGCTGTATAGTTGGCAACATGAATTCTTTACCTTTAACCAATGTCCATGTTTATCTACAAGACTTCCAGAGATAATATTCTTCTGTAAAGAAGGACCCCAATAGACTTTGAGAAATGTTAACTTCCATTCTCTGTTTTTGAATTTTAACAATATTGTAATAGATCCATACCCTTCTACCTTGACTAGGTTGTTTCCAATTCCACCAACATTCATAACACATGGTTCGAAATTATTCAGTAATGATTTATCCATTATGAAATGGTGTGATGATCCTGTGTCAATAATCCAGTCAAGATTAGATGATTGGTTGCACAAATTTATACTTTCCGAGACTTGAGCACCCCTCAGGGGCACATCTTCTTCAGGTGTGACGGGATTCACGACCCCGAGGTACCCTAGTGTCTGATCTCCTTTCGAGTTTTTGCCTTTTTTGAGTTTCTGCTTTTGTCTTCCTTCTCTCGAGGGTAGACGAGGGAGCTCTCCATGAGAAGCTGTTGCCGCTCTGTTTGCTTCCTGCTTTTCATGGACAGCAAATTACCCCCCACGTGTTGGCCGTGCGTGGCGACCCTTTAGACGGGTGGTGCACTGTTGGTCCCCGGTGTATCAATTCGTCTGGTATCCTAACAGTTTCGTTAGTCTGCTAGGGATCAAGCGAAAGGGTCATTCTCTGGGGCTTGGCGTTAAGGGTGGTCAACGTTCCTGGAGATGACCCTGAGCGTATAGGTCCCGGTTAGCACCAAGGTAAGTGTCGAGGCTGGGATTTTCCAGAGCCGATAACTGCCTTCCCTTGTTGGTCTCCGTGGTGGGCGGTGCCGTCGGGACCCGAATTTTTTTGCTTTATTGCATGGGTTTTTCTAACAGAAATCTATTACAGAAGACACAAGATTTCTCATCTTACATACACCAAAGACTTTCCATAAAGTTTCACCTTTTCTTGTTCAAAGATGAATTTCTTCAATTATTGGTGACGTTAAAGATACCAAAAAGCTTCCGTCTAGTGATCTCCTTATTGAGGCAGCATCTAAGACACAGATTTCTGTCATGCGGTCTTTAGTGAAACTTGGTGATTTCCCAATTGAGGTGACTCCTCACAGGACTTTGAATTACTCTCGAGGCGTAATCTCTGAACCGGATCTTTTCGACTGTTCGGAGACTGAATTGATTGAAGAGTTGCAATCCCAAAAAGTTTGCGCAGCCCACCGCATAAAAGTTAAGGGTAGTGGTTCTCTGATTCCGACAAAACATGTTATCCTGACTTTTTGTAGGCCAGAACTACCGAAATCTATACATGCAGACTATGTTTATGCGAGAGTTAAACCTTATGTTCCGAATCCTCTGCGTTGCTTTAAATGTCCGAGATTCGGACATTCACAGGGTACTTGCAAAGGTACTAGCCGTTGTGCGAAATGTTCGGGTAATGATCATGACACTTTAGTTTGTGTATCCGAGACTTTCAAATGTTTTAACTGCTCTGGTTCCCATCCTGCTTATTCTCGTGACTGCAGCAAATGGAAAATAGAGAGAGATTCAAAGCCTCAAAGTTAAAAGAAATATTTCATATGCAGAAGCGAGAAAGTTTGTTTTAGACAGGACACCCAAACCTGGTTTTTCTTACAGTGCTGCTATGCGGCCGACATTAAAATCTACTGGTGCTCAAACCGAGATTACAGATATCTCCTTAAATAACGAGTCTTCTCCTTCCGTTCATCCAAAGACTTCTTGCAATAAATTGGCTCTTGTATCAGAGAACAAGAGCAAACAAACGCAAAAGCAAACTAAAAAGAATGAAATTGAGGTTGCTGCTTCTTCAAGTAAAATCCTCCGGTATATTTCTACCTCTCAGTCCGAGTTTACTTCAGCTCATCTTCCAAAAAAGAAGCGAAGGAGAGCTAAAACTCTTCCAAATGTAAATGTTTCCATACCTGGAAGTCCCCCTGAACCTCCAAAGCCTCCGGATTCTTCCGACAACACAGTCCGTTCTGATGCTGTTTTAAAAATTTTCCCTTCTGCATCTGATCTTTCAGATGTAGATATGGACCAACGTCCATCTAATCCACCGTCTCCAGGCGATCATATGTAGTCTGACCTTTTTATTTTTAATTTTTTTTAATGTCTGGTTTTATTTCGTGGAACTGTCGTGGTTACCGTACCAAAACTGGTGACGTAAAATCACTTTTAAATGACTTTTTAAACCTGCCTGTTTTGCTCTACAGGAGACGTATTTAAAACCTTCCATTGCAATTAAAATACGAGGATATAATTGCGTACGCAAAGATATGGATGCGGATGACCCTGTCTCGGGGGGCGTCTGCATTTTTACTTCCAACTCCTATCCTAGCACTCCTCTTGTGCTGCATACTAACTTGCAGGATGTTGCCATTCAGGACCATGTCAAGACTTTAGTAACGATATGCTGCGTATATCTCCTTCGCAGGAAGAACTAAACTCTTTGGTCGATCAGCTTCCTGAGCCTTTCATTATGCTCGGCGACTTCAACGGACACAGTATCCTGTGTGCCAATGTTCTTGGTGAAACATTTTCTAAGGTGTCTAGTTCAGCCTGTTATAATCCTACATTTCTAGCTATTAAAACCTGTGCTGAGCGACAATCCATTAACTTCAAAACTTGCCAGATCCTTCCATATAATTCTCCTTTTTAGATGTTTGAGTTGGAAAAGACTCTCTCAAAGTCTCGTAAAACCAGCCCAGGACCCGATAGAATTTCTTATCACATGCTCCGTCACCTCAGTACCTCCTCTCTCTTTCCCATATTCTTCGTCTTTTCAATCGAGTTTGGACAGAGGGAATTTTTCCTATGCAATGGCAGGAAGCTCTTGTGGTTCCGATCTTGAAACCAGGTAAGGAGCCAAAGGACCCTTCAAACTATAGGCCCATTGCATTAACGAGCTGTTTCAGTAAAATACTTGAAAGAATGGTCAATGCCCGACTCGTTCATCAGCTAGAAGTGAATAACCTTTATACCATTGCATCAAAGTGGCTTCCGCAAAGGCAGATCTACTCTTGACAACATACTTCAATTGGAGTCTGAAATTCGCAACGCTTTTGTGCGGAGGAATCATTTAGTCTCCATTTTCATAGATATTGAAAAGGCTTACGATCAAACCTGGCGTTTTGGCATACTTCGAGCCCTCTTTGAATTTGGGTTTCGTGGTCTGTTACCGCTTTTTATCAAAAACTTTTTATCTCGTCGTGTTTTTAAGGTCAGAATTGGATCAACGTTTTCTGACCCCTTTGTTCAACTAGAAGGTGTTCCCCAGGGCAGCGTTTTGAGCGTTACCCTTTTTACCATCCATTTTTTCCGAATTCTTTTAAACCTTCCACTATCGGTTCCAGGCACATTATATGTTGACGATTTACAGATTTCCTGCCAGGGATCGAATATGAGATTAACTGAAAGGCAGCTGCAGACTGCTATGAACAATCTTGTTAAATGGTGCGATCAGAATGGTTATAAAATTTCACAGAGTAAGAGTTGATGTGTCCATTTCTGCAGAAAACGCAGTCTCCACCCTGAACCTGAAATTTATATTCGTGACGGGATTATTCCTGTAGTCCCCGAGGTTCGATTTCTAGGAGTAATATTTGACCGGAAACTTTCTTTCCAGCGTCACATTTTATTTGTACGAAAGAAATGTGAAAAATTGAACATTCTCCAATTCATCTAAACTTATCTAAAACATCTTGCACCCCAAGACGTATTAGATAAGTTTTGTCTAATACATCTTGGGGTGCCGATAAATCTTCATTACTCAGAATTTACGAGGCTTTAATCTTGTCTCGAATAGACTATGGTTGTATTGCATATGGTTATGCCAGCAATTCTGCTTTGAAAAAGCATGACACAGTTCATCACTCTGCTCTAAGAATTTGTTCTGGAGCTTTTCGCACATCTCCGGTTCAAAGTTTGTACGTGGCGTGTCATCAACTTCCACTTTCTTTACGTCGTCAAAAGTTATCATTACAATATTATTTTAAAATTTTATCCACAACTAATCATCCTTTGCAACATAACACTGTCAGTCGATTTTTGAATAGGCTTTATAATGTTCGTCCTACAGATATTCGCCCTTTTATGGAACGCATAAAGCCTATTCTTTCAGACACACACCTTGCTGATACAAGGGTTCTAGCTTCTGAACCTTTCTGCTTTCCTCCTTGGAATGTAACATCCATTGCTCATATCAATCCCTTCAATGGTTTTAGCAAAGCTCATGCTGATCCATTTATTTTTCAGCAACTGTATCTTGCTCATCGTTCTCAGTATGATAATTATAAAGCAATCTTGACAGATGGTTCGAAAATGACTGATCATGTTGGCTTCGGAGTCCTTATTGATGAGGACACATACAGTCACACTCTCCCAATATATTGTTCAATATTTACTGCTGAAGTGACTGCAATTTTGTATGCACTTAAGCGTATTTCTTCATACGAATATCGTAATTTTTGCTTGTATACTGTTAACACGAGTTTTTTTGCAACAACTGCAAAATTTTGATAATTCTTGTCACCCGGTCGTTGCACAAATCATGGTACAGCTTTCTTCACTGAAGGGTAGAGGTTTTGATATAATGTTTTGCTGGGTCCCTAGTCATATTGGCATTAAAGGCAATGAGCTAGTGGACAGCGCTGCAAAATCGGCTACAATACCTTTCCCTTTTCATGTTCCCTTTTGCGATGTATCAGGGTATATCAAACGATATATCTATGGAAAGTGGCAAGAGGTTTGGGACACACAAGTTAATAAGTTGCATTCCATTTTTCCGTCTTTAAAAAAGTGGTCGGTTTCATTGAACCGATGTGTAGATGTCAAATTAACTCGTCTGCGCATTGGCCATACTAGATATACGCATAGATATTTATTATTTAGAGAACAAGCCCCTCATTGTACGAATTGTGATGTGGTCAATTCTGTTAACCACATTCTAACCGAGTGTCCGAATTTCACCACTCATCGTTTAACATACTTTGGCTCATCTGTTTCAACCTTACAAGACTTGGTGGGCGAAATACCCCACCATAAACTTTTTGGGTTTTTAAAAGCCATTGGTTTTTTGTTTTATCTAATATTTTAACCATGCCTTTATGCGTTTTAACTTGCCTCTGTTTTCCAACTAGTGACGTACATTTTATTTTCGTTCTGTTGGGTCATATTTTTTTTACATCTGTTTTTATCTCTGGTCTTCATAGATCTTGTGTTTGGCGCAGCTTATCCTAAACTGGACCTTGTGCCAATAAAATATATCATCATATCATAGATTAGCTTCTGCATTTGAATCTTCTTCAGTTCTTAATCATCCAGGAAATTTATTTGGTACGTTCTTCTTTCTAGCTAGGATCAAATTAGAATCGGTTTCATTATAACTAGGTCCAACTTCATTTCAATTTCCATATCTTAATCTGTCATATTCAGAAATCAATTTCTTCTTGACATTTTCAGGGGTAAAACCATTATCATCCAATAAGTACAGTTGTACTACATTTCCATATTCTGGAGGAAGATTCATCGTTGTCAATCTTCTTTCCAACTGCTTCTAATCTGTCTTTTGCTTGTTTTAATCTTCCAAGGAACACAGCCATTGTTTCAGGAGGTTGACATTTCACTCGCATAAATTCAGCTCTGAGATGGGCTATTTTTGTTCTCGAGACTGGTTCAAATGCTTCCCCGAGAGTATCTCGCATATGTTTCGCATCCTTTAGACCAATAATAAGATTTTTCTGTTCTTCATTTATACCCATCGCAATTGTAGATATCACCTTTTGCTTGCGACGTCTAAACTCTTATCTTGTCTTTCTCGGATACTTTATCTCCAGTTCGCTCCTCTTCAATTCCTTCTATAAATCCAAAAAGGCCTTCATAACACAACATCTCCATAATGAACTTCCAGTGCCTCCAATTATCGCCATTTAATTTTGAAAAGGCTAAAGAGTTCACCATGCTGTCAGCCATCTTGAAGTAGCACTAATTTCTTTCAAAAAAATTTCCAGACAGATTAACTGTTTTCAATTTTGCAATGCCTAAATACCAAACCACGCTCTGCTACCATATGTGAAAAACTATGGTAGCAGAGAGACACTTTTAAAAATAAACATTCTTTATTGAAGCTGCATCAAATAAACTTAAAAATTCTTTCAAAATAAAGCTAGCTGACTACAAAACATAGTATCCAACAACTATCGTCAAAACAACAAACACTTCTAGTTACATGCAAGTACACATTGTCTTTAAATCCCAACAGGTAGTATGATCTGATTGGCAACTGCAACCTATTGCATCATATACAACAGACGGCATGATTTGATTGGTCACTGAAACCCATTGCATCAGGTGGAATGATTTCATTAGCCACTGACTGGATGACATCACTTGATGTTTACCAATGACAACATACCACACTGCCTTCTATACTTAACTGCTTATGTAACTGCAAGCAGAATAGATGTTTGTTTACATTTTGGTATTTCACGACCTGGGAGAACAGCTGGGTAAATTTTAATTAAACCCTTTTTAATAAATACAAATCTTAGTTAATATTAAATCTTATCAACAATTTAATTTATCCCAGCACTTCCAACAAGACAGACTTCCCGTGTTCGGATTTTGTCCAAAATTTGATAGAAACCTACCAACTTGTGCCAAGTTCACATACCAAATTTTATTCCTGTATCTCGAATCGTTTTCGAGTTATCGTATTCACATTGTATCGTATTCAGGGAGATCTAAAACGTGGAGATTCGTCAAAATCACGAGTTCGAATTTTTTGACGATTACAATACTTTTTCTTTGTATACTTTGTATACAAGAAAGTAAAAAAGTAAAGGCCATAATTGATGAGTTCTTGCTTAAAAAACATTACATTTTCACTTTTTTATGGTTTTAATAGAAATTTATTGTATTACATGGTGAATTATCAGCAAATAAAATTCAAGTTTGGTGCCATACACTTCTGTCTGGTTGAAATAAAAACATTTAACCAAAACATAAAATGAAAGAATTCTGTTGAGTGTTTCTCCAAAATAACTAAATTACATAAAAAATAGCTAAAAAAAACTGTTATTATTAAATGAAAGAGACCTGTATTATTATATATTTTATGAAAAAAAATAAGCTTATCATTAAAAATTTTAATAGAAAAAGGACAACATTTAATCATTTGAAGCTGGGAGCAATTTTCCTGAGCAAATAAGTAAAGCAAATAATAATAGCAATTTGAATCAAAAGTTGAATGGAAAAAAATTAGAACTCAATCAGTTGGAGCTCCAATGCATGAGGCAGTTACTAATGAGGTTTACTGAATCCTTTTAATCCTCAAC